>JABCKB010000332.1:0-45128 GCA_013184455.1 Fusarium continuum
CGGTCACGAGCCGCGCTTTCCCTCAGCGCAGAGGGTTGTGGGGCCGGGGCAAGCTGGGGAAGCGCGCTAGAGAACCCGTAAGCGGGGGAGGTTGCACCTATCACAGTGAAGCAATTGTCAACATTCATGAGGGAATGTCATTCAGGTACCGTATCTTGCAACCTACCTAGGCACGATATTTGACAGTGGTGGAGCCCGAGGTATTTTGCTGTCTGGATGCAGACAGGTTTGATATTCTCAATTATCTATGAATAACTGAGCGAGATAGAGAGTGCCTAAAGTATATGTATGTATGTATGTATATAAATATTGAGCAGGCAAGTGCATGCTGAATGAAGCCTAGGTAAATTTAAACCCTGTAGAATAACGCCTTCCTTCTTATCTTGCTAATCTGAACTACTTATGATGGCCAGTTCTTATTTGTCATCTCATTCTCTGATATCTTTTTCGTATAAACAATACATTCACCATCTCATTATACCACCACTGTAGTATGTTTTCTCCGGATCGCTTCGCGGAAGCGGTCCGCAAACGCTGCTGTTCCTCGGCAATCGCTCTCGGATTGCTTCTCCAGAGCTTTTGGCATCCACTCGCTGATCTTTGTGATGCGGTTCTCATTCTGTCCCAGGTCAGTCGGACCAATCTTCTGTTCAGCAAGAGAGATAACTTACCGAGGGGTGAGTACTCAGCATCTCTGGGGCTTCCTGTCCGCTGGCATGTTGAAGGGCATCCATCCGCTGCCAGAAGCCCAGGGCTGCTCTGGGGTCATAGCACGCTTCAGCCATCATCATAAGTCCGATGTAGTCTGCCTCGCTCTCCTGTTTACGACCCATGGGAAGGTAGAAGAGCAGATCCTGTAGATAATATCCTCCCACCACATTCCAGAGTCCAAAAAGTGCCAGGCCAGGCAGAGCTCCCGCGAGGAAGAATAAGCTTCCTGCTGTCAGATTTCCAACCCATGCAGCTGAAAGACGTTCTGATGCATGTGAAGCTGTATTGTGTGCGATTTCGTGCCCAAGCACCGCTGCAAGGGCATCTTCGCTGCGGCAGATATTGAGGATGCCGCTGTGGACAAAGACCTTGCCTCCTGGAAGAACAAAGGCATTAGCTGTACCTGTTACCCAAGACTGTCAGCCAATCCGTTCGATCATGGTCACTGTGCAATTATGGACAACATACGGCTGTCGGCTATCACAAATATCTCCCAGTTGAGATCCGCCATGCCGCTTACGGGGATAAGCCGCTTCATGACCCTCCTAACCAAGATGGTTCTCGGATCCCATTCCGACAGGAAGTGTCCACCCTGTGCTCTGACTTGCTCAATAATCTGTGCAGCTGCCTTCGAATGCGCGCGCGCAACCATTGAATCGGATAGAAAGTTGAATCGTCTGCGGCCCGTGACCGGCACCGTCTGAGAGTTGTAGATGTAGAAGCCAATCGCTGCAATAACGGTCGCGATCACGGTGAGGCGCGAATTGCGGCTACTGCCCGCTTGTGTGAACTTGCGAGCTGCTCGATGAGGCACCAGCGGTCGCGCAGCTTGCAGGCGCTCTTGTATGTCTCGTTTGTCATGCTGCTGGAGACGGGAACGGTATTGTGAGAAGAGTCTATGGCGGGGGATAGGGTGCGTAGCGGTGCGTGAGACTAGAATAATGGCAGGGCGGCTCATGTCCAGCGTCGACCGTTGGAGCAAACGAGGGGCAGACATTGTCGGAGTCGGCGGGCGGATCGATTCGGGCGATTATCGTGATTCCACCGAGTTTTAGCTTTGAGGAAGGAGAGTGTGTACAAAAAGAGAAAGAAAAGAAAGAAAGAAAAAAAAAACACTTAGTAAGCAAGCGAGCCAGATAACTGGCGATTGAATGCTTGTCTGTGTTTGGCGATGGCGATGCAGCTTTTGGTGTTTTTGAGCCGAGCACAGGCTGCAGCCCCATCGTTTGCGTCATGGGTGTCTCCCCGCTACCGGTTCAGGCCGCCAGGGACCACATCCAGGTGGCTTTCCCCGCTGAGGCTTAGCGACCTACAGTACCTGGCCAGCTGAGCCACGAAGCCAACCTCCACTCTATGAGAGATGAGGGCTCAGGAATATCGTTGTTAAGGGACGTTTCGAGTCAATTGTTCAGGGTTTACCACAGCTCTTATCGCTTCTTTTTACGTACGCTAGAAATCCTGTAAGATGAGGCATGATAACTTGCTCAGTGGCGGTGCTCTTATCTTTGGGTTGATGCCGAGATAGCATCACGAACCTGGCTGACGAGCTGCTTTCCCTACACAAATCCAACAGCTGACTAAAAGACTAAAGTTTTCTCATCACACAGGAAACATTGTCATATACAATCACGCAATGTCCTCCAACTTTGTATCTTAAAGCCCCGTGGAGCCCGAGGGCCTGACCTGACCACCACGAAATGGAGGAGCTTCACCACCGATAGCTCACCTAAGGGCAACTCTGACACCATTCCAAAGTCTCCATTAGCAGATTCAGGGCATGACGATAGGTTATCAAATCTCCATTCTCTACCTTCGACTCCTGTCATCTCAACCTGGGTGGTCAGACTCCAGCTTACACCATCCTCGCTTGTCAACGCGATACTAGCTTCTTTGAGTCATTCACTACTCCTAGAGGGTGCCGTTTAATTTTGGCAGACGATCTTATCCAACGTCTCGTCAGATTATCCCTTACAAAACGGCTCTGAATCACTCACTGTACGTATCTGGATAGGTGAGCTTCTGTCAAGGCCGCGCTTATCAATCGTTCCCACTCACGTACACTCGGGGGTATATAAGCACTCTTCCATCCTCATATGTCGTGGACTCGGAGCAGTTTTCTTCTTCCGCCAAATCTCGCTGATCTTGTTTCTGATCTGACATAAAATAAAATAAATGGGTGAATTTGTCGACGGCGAGCCCGATTTGGGCGCTATCAAACCCTCATTCACCTCTTCATCCGAGCCGGAGAACCCTCGATCCAAGTCCCTCATCGAAGCACTCTCTCTAGACCTTCACATTGAAGGTGGTTACTTCCGCCAAACAGATGCAAGCCCCGTCACCATTCCCTCGAGTTACTCATCCGAGGCCCTCTCCGACCAGACTCTCGCCCTCTCCGGTCCTGTTCGTGAAGGATATAGGGCCGAGACACGTCGCCTTTCGACCACGATATTTTACCTCCTCACACCACGTTACTCCCAGGGCAACTTCCACCGTAACCGTAGCCGCGTTATTCACACACTGCACCGTGGCCGAGGCCGCTATGTCCTCATCCACCCTAACGGTCGTATCGAGACCTTTGTTGTCGGGAATGCAGTTGAGCGCGGCGAGCGCTTACAGTGGATCGTCGAAGGCGATGTCTGGAAGGCAAGCTATCTGCTCCCGAATCAGTCGAGCAGTAGCCAGGAGTCAGATGGAGAGGAGACCGAGGGTCTTCTCATTTCAGAGACTGTTGTCCCTGGGTTTGAGTACCATGACCACGCGTTCCTCACACAGCAAGGAATCAGAGACCTACTCAAGAAAGACCAGGTCCGCGAACTAGAGTGGCTCGTGAGGAAATCTGAAAATTCTTATGATACAAACGAGTCTGCGATGCCTGTCAAGTCTATCGAGACGAATAACTAAGACGCTGCAACCAAGACTGAGGACGCTGCTCCTGGTGATGGCAACGGGTCCTGTCTTTTCACTTCCGGTGAAGCGTCATGGGATAAACATCTAGTCTTATCGCTCCATGGCCAAATCAAGGCTTCACGAGCAAGGGAGAGGTGGTGGTAAACATAGTGATATTTTGACCACCTTCTTGTACCTAAATTCAAACGCAAACCATTATTCTAGTCATGTGCGTCATTTCCACATTATGTGTCCTTGTTTTTTTAAATCAGGGTATCATGGATATGAATGGCCAAACGCCCCAAGTGCAGTTCCAGGAGTCTTTAGCACATTCGCGTGCGGTCCCCGGCAATTCTGGGTTTTAGGTGTCCTAGATAGCCTACTGAGGTACGTTCCTTCATATCACTAGTTTCGTTGGGGCAGACGATGATATGATTGAGTGTTTTCTTTCCCCGTTACGTGAACGACGCCTGGGGAACAGATCGTTCGCCTGGAAATGGCTTTCGGCCTACGATGACATGTATCGGTATGTAAGCGTGAATTCGCGTATCGATGAGTTCTCGTCGGACGTCAACCAATGCTACCTGTGCCAGAGTGTAAGTTAGATATATCAAACAGAAGCTGCCGTTCAAGACCTACCTCGATCTGCGCAGGAGTCCTCTCATAAACGCGGTTGAAAAGTGTGAAAGAAAAGCCACTGAGGCCCATCAAGAAATTCCTTTCCCACATACGGCCAAGTTCTTTTAGACGCTCGTCTTTGGGCCAGCCGTTCATGGGCATCTTAAAAATACGCTCTTGAACGTCCACGAACCCCGCCTGCATATACGCATCACGAACATGCGCGGCAACATCAGTTGGCCGGCCCATCAATTCTGAAGCCTCCTTGATTTCACGAACCCATGTCGCAAGATGACCGTTCGGGAGGAGAGTTTCGTCATCACACATTATAGTGGCATCGTATTCCTGGGACTCGAACCAACCTCCTGGTCTCAGCGTTCGGAAGGCCTGGTCTGCGATCTGTTCCTTAAAGTTAGACCAGCAGCCAGAGGTGACACGAGTATGGATATAATCGAAAGGCTGAGAGTAGTCCCAGGATTCAGAGCTAAAGAGTTGTTAATTGTGATGTTCTAAAAATAGATTTCCGAGATCGACATACGAATCCTCGACGTAAAAGTTTACGTTTGGTGGCACGTTTCGGGGCTGTATTGGTGAGAGATCGGTGGCGACGACTTCGGTTTGTGGAAACAGGTCCCCCATCTTGATGGCCCAGTCACCAGTTCCAGTAGCTACATCGAGTATACTTGAAGGCGGTGCTCTCTGTGACAGCGGGGCAAAGAAGAGACGCCCGCCGAAAAGCTTTACTAACGCTGCATTCTGCAATTCTAGACGCTCGCGCTCTAGTTGATCGTTGGGAAATGCGTATGCTGCAAGACGACTCAGTAAACGAAAGCCGAATCATGGATAGGGCAGAGCTCACAACCAGCCCGATAGGCATGGTAGGTACGGCCAAATTCTTCGGGAAAGTTCTGCACGCTGTCTGTCAAAGACTCGGAGTCTCTGGTCGGTTTTGTTAGTTTCACTTAAATAAGTGCTTGGTCGGATTTTATAACTTACATGTCCTGCGCATCAGGCTACACAATGTGTCAGTAAGTCCGACCAGTAATAACGTGACAATGGGTGGAAACAAAACAAAAGAGAACGTACATCCGGCTCAATGAAGCTGTTTTTGCCAGAGTTGGAAGCTGAGCAGTTGAATGTGAATTGAAACTGGTTGAGGCTAGAGGGTGATGAGGCAGGCATACTGTTATGGCTAGGCGACTGAGTTGGTTGTCTAGTCATTACAGCGGGTGCCATGAGATTGCCACGATTATATCTGCCAACGAAAACGAAGCGGCAAAGATGCCAGATGCATCAGAAGGAAATCCAGAGGGCAGTCTCGAGTTGAGACCAGGGAGAAGAAGTAACACAACCTAATACTGCAGCGAATAACAGCGTTCTTCAGGATAGAAACAAAGGGTGCTGAAACCTCCCTGGTTGGTGGCGAACGGCCTACACCCCGTTATTGCGAAGGAATGGCTAAGTGAAGAGACTCAAAGACGTTGTGGTCTACGACGGATAGTCCAAGGTTAGAAAGATTTGTTTTGTACAGGGCCAAATTCCAGGTGTAGCAAGGGAATCGGAGATGCGTGCGGTGGGGATCGCCAACAGAAAAGACGAGACGTCTTCCGACAAGAAGGTGTTGGTGATGGTATCGCTGAACGTGCCAGGTCAATGAGGGGAAGATGGGGGTGAGGACGATCGACGCTGGTAAGGCGCTTGTGAGTGAAACTCTTAGAGCGACACCAAAAAAAACAAAAACTACCGGCGAGTTCAGGAGTACGGAGTAGAGCAGAAGCTGAGGTTGGGGAGACTGGAAAATAGAAGCTAGATATGAAAATGGAGAAGGACGACAAGCTTGAATAGAATCCCCGCTCTCTCTGAGAACACCACAAGAAAAGGAGCGGGACCCAAGAGAGCAGACGAGAGGAGAGGCAGCTTGGAAGGGAAAGGGAAAAGGAAATGGAAGCGACCCAAACACCTGGTGCGACCCAGGCTCGACAAGTGGTGGATGTGGATGCGGTCAGGATGACCAAGGGGACCAGAGACCAAATCCCAAGCAAACCTAGGGACAGATGGGGACGGAGACAGAGACAGACTGACAGAGACAGAGACGGGGGACCAGGACCAGGAGCAAAGGGACCCAGCAGCTTGGGACGGGTATCTAATTTAGCTTCTCGGCTTTCTAGGCAAAGCCACAAAGCCCTATACCTATGCACCATAAGAGAACTGGAACTGGCGCTTGTTTGTTGAGGTGGCATCGGTATTGGTGTGGTGTGGTGGGTGTTCCAATCCTTGAGCTCGATCACCCCGGTCTATAGGCCAGAACAAGAGGCGACCCATTCAGTCGGGAACAGCTGTGATACCGTGCTGGGACCTAGGGACCCCAGAGTATGGACTACAGAGGAGCGGTAACTCAAGTGAGGAGTCGGGTAGGTAGACACCATCACACCACACCCATAAAAAAGAAACTCCGGGAGTTGCCTGCCCCAACTTGCCCATGTATTCGCCAAACAGAGGTGCAGGTTGAGCTGCAAGGTGGTAGGGTACGCCGGTACATACGAGAGGCATGCAATCCTGTAGCTAGCTACCCATCCACTAGCTAGAGACAAACACTTCTTAGGCGGTAATTCGTGAGGGTAAGAGAACAAGGCTGAGTGAATAGCGACCAAGACGAAAACGATGCTTGTCTGGCGCGTTGCCTAAACGCTTTCGTACGGGCTTTCTGTATTAGCGCTGTGTCGAGTTATGCAAGACGGAAATGTCATTGGGCACGGCGCTTCTTTTTTACCTGCAACTGCCTTCCGTAAGCAAAACAAACTCCCGTCACAATCCTGGTCCCCCTCATTCAAGGGGCTTTCCAATGGTCCCAACTACGTGGGTGGGCTAACTCAAACCTGACAACTGGGATCAAAATCCGATGGCCTGGGTCGGACAAGGTGCAACCAACTGACTTTCCGACGCCTTGGGAATGATCCGTGCTCTCAGAGTTTGTGGGAAAAGGCCGAACCGAAGCCGTGGTAGAGGTGTGTGTGTCTTTCCGGCGGGGGGGGCCGCTTTTGAACCTTGTTTATGGCATATCTTGCGTGGTATTGAGAGAAGAGAGTCGTTCAGGTGGTTCACTAGCCGTGATTCACCTGGAGGACTATGGCTCACAGAAGATCGCGCCCGAGGTTTAAAGCCACGTCAACGAAACCGACGAGCCAGGTCCGAACGCTTGAATTACATGCTCGATGTGATGTGATGTGATGTGTCGAGGAAGAAATGAATAAGTTAGGAGGAGATTGGAGACGAGGGGGAAGTGGGAGCTTCAATTCAATGGAGGAAGGTGCAAGATCATGAGGCCACCAACTACGGTAGTACCTGCCAGCAACTGGTATACGATCTAAACCTCAACTACTAAGGTACTAATCTATTACCTGTGTTGGTGAATATTTTAATACTATGCTTCGGAGTAGAATAGAACGTAGTAACTACAGCTTCTGAAATGATGCACGTGGTGCACAATCCGCTCTTCGTAGTAGGTAGTAGGCACGGATAGGGTCCACGCTAACCATCGCTGAAGCGAACGAGTTTAGTGGGTTAACTACTATGTTAAGTAGGAGAATGGCATTTTCAAAATAGCATGCTACACTATTTTCCTCTGCCTTCAGTTTGCTTGATCAGTTCACCCCCGGTCCCCTAGGTCCCCTCGAGTCATGCAATTAGAGTTGGCTCTGACTTCGAGACAAAGATGAACTCAATCTCTTTCCCGTGATAGACTCATTGTGAAAATGAACAAAAAAAAAACAAAAAAAAAAACCCCAACGCCATGACTTGACTCGCAGCCCCATTTCCCAGTTTTCTTGGGACATAAATAACTAACGGCTTCTCTCTGTCATCGGCATCGCGCCGTCCCGCGTTTCAGGTCAAACCTTGGCTGCAGTATTTTGGCTTAGACTTGTGAGCCCCTTTCTCGCAACAGCTCAATGCATGCTTCAACGAAACGCCCGAATGGATATGTTTAGGAAATGCAAAATGTGCGTTATTCCCGACATACCAACACCCTCCCTACCTCCTTGTCAAAGCAGCCCGGGAGATACGCTTGTGCCGATCCCTCGGAGCCAACAAGCCAACAAGCCTCTCTTCACATCTCCTCCGCTAGGTTATTGATTGGGGTGTTCTTATTATTAAGCGGGCTAGCAGAAACACAACCCTTGTCTAGTAAGCTTTTCCTTCTTTGGTCTCTCCCCTCTTTTTGCTCTCTCTCCTGCTCAGGTTCTATGTTAATTTGAGTTTATGCCTTAACATAGTATATCGAAATAATATCAATACTTATTTATTAATCCGTGCGTAATACGAAGTCTATGTCCCGTAACCGAGACGATTGATGTGACAAAAAGTAGGTCAAGCAGAGGTGGAGAGAATGACCCGCCAGCCCGGGTCTGTCATATATGCACTTTACTCAACTTGTAAAATATTTATTTCTCTACTCCGTAGCTGCCTCGAGTATACAGCCGACGTGGGACCATTAATCAACTCCAGCAACTATGGTGTTGATCCGGCAGATGTTGTCACTTCCGGGAATCTGGTCTATCACCTAAGGATCATCGTCATCATCATCAGTCAGACCATGCATGACCTGAGTCGTGATGCCCTGACGGGAAACCGTTATCCAGCAAATCAGAACGTCTTCGGGGCCTCACCGAAAGACACATCACATTGTTCCCCATTGCCCATGTGTCTTTGAACGTGGATCAGATCTCGGTTCTGCGGTATTCCCGCCTCATCCCAACTTCACCTGCAACCTCGGGGATACATCTCTCCGTCGGTATTTAGGCAAGCCCCGAGAACTCGGACCAAACCCCCCCACTTCCAAAATCTGCAGGTTTCATTTCCGATATTTCATCTGTGTATGTGATATGTTGCACACACAGATGTGGTTACCAACCAAGACACCTAGACAAAGAATATGCAAATCACAGACGAACATCCCTCCCTCATCGTTTCCATAGGTACCTTTTCATAATACATAGGTACTAGGTAGTCATTGACAAGAACTCCCAGTAACCATCCTTGCCAACCCCATCCATATCCACACATTTACTACCTTCACATGACTGCTCCTAACATCAATATCCCTGGTGCATAGCCGGATATTGTCTTAGTAAAGAGTTACCGGGTCTAACTCACAAAGAGCTTCAAAGTACCCCAACATTTCCGTGTTTCAATGCAAAGCCGTTTTCTTTCATCTCTCTCTAGCCTTATACCAAACCGATATCTTTCATAGGGTTATATCAGGTACATGGGGATTGGTTAATCTAATCTAGTCCAACTCATGTCTTTGAAGTATGAAGGAATCTCATAGGCTCAACGATTAGACACTCGAGTCAGTTAAATGCGGTTCCGTGGTAACCTGTGCATGCATGCATGCATATTGTTCCTTCGACCTACATCGCTTGCACAACTCCGAACCTTTGGGGTATGTATGCATGTTTCACCGCGTACAGAGTGGTATTATGCTATGCTACAATGTCACACTTTGGTTCCACACCTGAGGGACGTAATTCGCTGTACTTGAGACTCTGTGCAACCCCAAATCCTCACATGTCTAGGGCTGGCGGGCGCAGAATACACCGACCAAAATGGTACGGCCGATGCTTTGCATTGCTTTCATTCAATCAATCATGCTCTGGCTTATGCTTTTCGATTGACCCTTTTATCTAAGATATATCCAAACTTTAAACTAGCAAATCTACATAATATGCGTGCCCTCCTACTCCTGCAGGGGTATAAGTCATCTCATCTAATTCACCTTTAAATAGTTACAAAGAAAATCATATTCCCCAAGAGAGGACATTGCAGGTCATTACTCTCATAACAGGCTCATCTTCCTCTAGAAGTCGCTCCCTGGGTATGGACTAGCTATCCCACTTCCAGGCACGCTGTCGTTGCTCGACATATAGGTCTGGTCGATTCGGAAGATCCAGTCCATCTTGTCCCGTTCGCTCTTTGCCGCGAACAGCCAGGTGTTGTCTGTCCCGTAAATGGCAAACACTGCCGACTGCATCCGCTCTGGCAGACGCTGGAGGCCGGACCCTCCTGCTGA
This sequence comes from Fusarium continuum, assembly GCA_013184455.1. Classification (NCBI taxonomy): domain Eukaryota; kingdom Fungi; phylum Ascomycota; class Sordariomycetes; order Hypocreales; family Nectriaceae; genus Fusarium; species Fusarium continuum. The sequence continues at coordinate 10,283 of JABCKB010000332.1, forward strand.
GCCGCCACCTCCATTACCTGTCCAGATGGTAGAGATGACACGACCGGAAGAGGTTCGTCGATGTCCCGGCGTAAAGTCAGGTCCGCCGTCCTGGCCGTTCTGACCTTGAGCACCAGAATCATCAAGTCCCTGAAGTAAACCCAACACGCCAGGCTGGCTATCGATGCGGGAGTTCCGCAGGCTTATCAGTCCGACCTCATCACCATCGTTCGCAGAATGCAGATGGAGATACGGCCGCCTTAACTCGACGAATCTCTTTACCCAGCGGGTCGAGTCGCTGTTGGGAATCAACAAGTACCCGCCCTTTAGCACTTTGGGGTTCTTTGGCACCCGAATGACTGTCGCGATGAGAGTCGGTTGCACTGGAGCATCAGACGTCAGGCCATCCGTTGGAGGCGCCATGTTGGCCGAGCTGAGGATATTGTCCGAAGGATCGGGGTATTTCTTCCAAAGTTTAAGGCACTTGTTCAAGAGATCGGTTTGTTCCTCGTCAAATTCAGGCTTAGGCGGCGGCGGCGGCTCCTCCACCTTAATAGTTTCATCCTCTTCAGCCTCTGTTGTATCTGTTGCCTTTGGTGTCTCCGTTGTTGCCTCGCCTTTGTCCTCTTTCTGGGGTTCTTCTTCTTCTTCTGGCTTATCCTGCTCAACGTCATCGACCTCAGGCTGTGTTTGATCGTGGTGCTCAACGTCAGGATAGTCCGTCCCGGGTTGCTCTGCTTCCTCGGGCTGTTCAGCTTGGGACTCATCTGTTGTGGGCTGCTCCTCTTCATCAAGAGAAGGAGTCTGTGAGGTTTCTGGTGTGTCGTTGAGCAGGTCATCATCACTTGGGATGATTGGTTTCAGTTCTGGCGAGGGTTCAGGCTCGGGCTCCTTCTTGTCGGATGTAGTCTTAGGTCCATCTAAACCAAGCTTAGCCAGGACAGCTTCAGTGACCGATATATCCGCCGCACGTCTCTTCTTCTTGCGAGCCATGAGAAAATCGCTGACCAATGACACCCCCCTGGGCGTCCAACTTGTTAGGTTTTCTTCTCCCTTGACGTAGTCATGTTGACTATTCAGCCTCCACAAGTCGCCGACTTTCTTGACAGGGGCAGGACGCATGGCAAGGGTGAAAATGCCAGTCGAGGAACGCACAAAACGGACATTCTGCCATAACGCCGAGAACATTGAAGTCTGGCGCACAAAGGTTCTCGATAAAATTTGGACGCAGACCTTTTGCGAGAACTTCATCGGCTCAGCCAGTTTCTCGGAGCTGACCTCCCATGATATCGTCATCTGTACCCGATACTTGTCCTGCGTCACTCGATCGAGAAGCAGTGAGTTGTGCAAACTAGAATCCCACTGAGCGTATATCGTAAGGCTTTTAGTACCGTTGGCGTTCTCGCGGAATATTGGACTTTGTGACAGTTTCAAAGAGATATCAGGCTCGTTGGCACCCATGTCTGGAGTCTTCCCAGCAGAATCAACGAGCCTGATCTTTCCCACGCGAACGGCGGTGACACCGCCCCAAGGCAGGGCGTCGCCAGAGCTATGGGAAATGTTGATTCCGATTCTTCTTTGTAAACCTTGATGAAGCTGGAAGGTTCCAGTGTCAAGTTCGCTGGTCTGTGTAACTTCCACTGCGCCGTACTCACCATCCTCATTCAGCTCCATGATCTGAATTCGGGAGAGCAGATCATGCTTCTCTTGGGTGAAGAACTGCGATTCGTTGATTCGGGATGCTTTGGCCCTATCTTCTCTGACGGGTACAGCATCTCTCATATCATCCCAACTGAGTAGCTTATCCAGGTGCATCGTCGATACCTTGGCGAAGATGGCGACTCTTAAGGTGACATCTTGGGGAGCGAACAAGGGAATGCTCATGCTATGAACACTCTCGAAGCGAATAGGCCCTTCATCAAAATCTTTGATCATCTGAGTGGTGGTAATACCATCCTCCTCGGAGATGCCAGGGATGAAAAGCTGTGCGTGTACTTCAGTGCCCTCGCGTTCAGCAAAGCCCACGAGTTCATGCATGACAACATTGAACTTAAGAGTGTTTGTTGGCGCACGAGCATGTGACGGTTCAAGAGAAAGCTTGATGATGCCAACAACATGTGATGTATAAGGTGACAGCACATCCAGTATAGAATCCTGAACTCGACACTCGAAAACAGCCTTCAGTGGCACATCAACCTCGCCCACGAGCGTATATGATGGCATACAAGTCTCAACAAACGGATTATCGAGACTGAGGTGTTGTGCGTATTCTGGCTGGTCGAGATACTGATGCATCTGTCGCATCTGCCGTACGCGATCATGCAGCTTCTCCAGACTCCACAAGTGAACCACGCTGTGCTTGAAGTCAACCACACGGACGCCAATGCACGGTTTATGGGCTTCTTCCAGCGCAACATCGTCACCCTCCCCCGTGAGGCCATTGAGCACCATGTCGTAGGATGAACACAGAACATGACCAACATCTACCGCTGCAAATTGGAAGACGACGTGCTCGTCGAGCTCATGGCTCATGACTTGAGCCTCTTTGAGAATGGATGCGTTTTGCAACACCGCCTCGGCCATCTTAACAAAATGCCGGCCTCGCCATGTCTTGACGGTCTTCTTTGCCATCTCAATCTCTTCCTCCGCAAGGGTTGGACTTTTCTTCGGCATCTTCAGAGGATCCAACTTCTCGATCTTCTCCTCAAATTGCTTCCGTTGCTGGTTAAGTTGCTTCTGCATATCCTCCTTCAACTCCTTCAACGCCGCCTCCATCTTGGTTTTTTCTTGTTTGATTTCTTCGATCTCGACGTTGGCGGCCTCGGCGCTCTTCAGTTGATCCTGGTACTCCTCTTTCTGTTTCTCCAGTTTGTTTTGTAGCTCTTCTCGAACCTCTTTCAACCTATCGTCGGGCTCTCCTTGCTTCGGTGTTGAAGGCATAGTCAGAGCTGTATCCAACGACAAGTTGTCCATGGTACCGTTGGACAGGTACTTGTCCCTGATCGGATAAGAAGACTCCGAGTCATCCCCATCCTCGCGGCCGTTCACTCGTTCCGCTCTTGCCCTCTGCACATCCTCGAACAAAGCATTCAGCTCTTCGTCGGTCAGGCTGGTGAGGTTCTGGTCAGATCCAAGGATTGCTCCGGCTGCCTCTCGTCTCGCAAGTGACCAGTCTGATTCACGGCCACTCCTTTGAAACACCGATGGAGATTCTGGTCTAGAGATGTCGCCAAATTCGGATACTCTACTAAAGGATCTTTCATGGCCGGGTCGAGGACTGGGTGATGGAGAGCCCCGATCAAATGCTTGGAGCTGACTGGCAGTGATTGAGTGGCGAAGCAAGCTCTGTGGTCTTTCAGGTACCTCAGCCCGTTCGGCTCTCGCCTCCATAGGATGGTTAAATCGAAAAATGTGAAAGTCGCCCAGAATAACACGGTAACCAGAATGAAGCTGCGATGGCTCTGTGATACGCTTTCCGTTGATCATGACTGAAGCACCCTCACTAGGAGTAAGAGTTACAGTCCCATCGGGAGCATTTTCGAATGAACAATGGTCGTGCAGAATTCTGGATCCATTAAGTCGAATGTTCGCCTGGTGATCGGCGTTGGTGTCGACATTGCCGACTGTTGTAGTACCAGGTTTGAGGTTGTAGACCAGGCATTCAGCGAGAAGTGGATCATCGGACAAGTTGACCAAATGAGGCATCTTCTTTGGAGTATGCAAACCGACGAAACCTTTCTCAATACTGACACCGAGTTCCTCGAGGGCTGCTTCACGTTCTTTGTGAATTTCCTCAGTCTTCAGCAGCTTCTCCTCCCACGTTTGGTTCAGGTCCGTAAGCAGCTTCTCACTTTGGCTCAATTGCTCCGCGATCTCTGCCTTCGAGACCTTCTTCACGATGCCATCTGAGCCAGTGATGCTGACCATCTGCTGATCCAGGGGTGTGCCTTCTGCGTAGGTCTCACCGGCCACTACTCCAGCTCCAGCAGCTCCCCCGGGAATCGGGCCATTTCCAAGTTTGCTTCTCAATAGTGACAGCTCCTCCTTTAACTCTCTAATCATACGGGCGTTGGCATCCTCGTTGACAACGGCATGATTCTTGATTCTCTTGGCAGAGTCCGCATATCGGAGAGTGCTGAGAGTTTCATCAAAATTGATATCAGCCGGACTGACGGCTGCGATCATTGCTGTCATACTGTTTCCACCTAAGGAGTCCTTCAGCAACCACGTCAAGACACTGTCTCGATACGGGACCTGTCCAGTGCCTTTCTTCTTCTTGCCGCCCGTGGACAGGTCAGCCAGGGCCGCAATAACACGACCGAGTGTTGACAGTGATCGGTTGATCTCAGCACCCTCCTTCAGTCGCGCACCAGTCGCGCCGGTTGATGTCGCTCGTTCGGAACCTGCCAGATCGACCAGACTAATCTTGGCGACCTTCTCCATCTCCATCTTTGTGTCTGTGTCATACTTCTTCTGCGTCAACATAAGAGTGAAGACGGCGTGACTTCGACTTGACGTTTGGTTCATATTAGTCGCGGCGACTGTTCGGGCTTTGTTTCCTTCGTCCATAAGGTGTTCGATCTCCTGGAATCCATTGACAGCAAGCTTGGCAAGATCTTCGACGTAAGGACCTGTAGAGGGGTGTTCGCGAACTTTGAGGTTGCCTTTAGTGGATGGATTGAGCAGATCGCGTACACGTTCGTTATAGATCTCTAGGTAGGAGACTTCGACAGTACACTTGGTCGTCTTGTCCTCCTGGAGCTGATCGATTCTTTTGAACATGTCCTGGCAAATCATGGGGATGATTCCTACTTCCTTTCCATAACCCATCATAGAGTACGACTTTCCAGAACCGGTCTGACCATAGGCAAAGATACAGTTGTTGTAACCCTGGAAGGCATTGTCGAGAAGGGGCTGTCCCAGATCGTCAAAGAGGTTCGATTGACCGGCGTAATTGGGGTCGTCTTTGTTGAATGACCAGTAGGATCGATCGAACGCAAAGGCCTTGGGGCCTCCATCTTTCACGCCTTTTCCATCGGGTGCGGTAATCACCGTCTGGTTCCCTTTCATTTCGACAATACATTTTGCACCTCTCTCGATTTCTGCGTCCCAGTTCAGCACCGTTATTTGTTCTCGAGTCCATGCCTACGCAAGCCACTTACCTCTGTTGTTGAAAGGTCGACATCTCACCACCACCTTGATATTTCCTCCACCGGCGGGCGGCATGATTGGAGATTTGTCTAGGGGACCCAAGCTGGTCCCCTCTAGACAAGAGCTTGGCTGTTGAGAATGCGCGGGGTTCGGGGGGGATCACAGCACTCCCCGGTGTAAAGAATATATCTGAAGCGGATAGTTTATAGCAACGGCATGCGACTCTACGGCGTAGTCTCCGTCTGGGGCCTCAGCGCATTGTCTCGTCGCTGGTCGGTATAGCTATGTAAGGGGACTTGACCGTCGTTCCTAAGGCTGTATCCAGAAATGACGACAGAGTGTCGGTCTCGGGTACCTTCTCGTTGTTAAAGTTTCCGGCCGGGGCTCGCAGTGTGTACGAAGTTCGCTAATGCTGAAAATTGCCGTCTTGGAAGCTGAGCCTGGAGGTTAATCAACCGTTGTCTGGCACAGACGATGGTTGCTTGTCAACAAATTTGAAGGGCGCGGTCGCGCCGCTGCTGCAGCACTTGGTCCAGGTCCCGTGCGTTGATTGGCAGCTGACGCTTGGGCAGGGGATCTGGGGTATGGAAGGTACCTAGGTACCTGGCTTAGATTGGAGGGTTCACGTGCAAGAGGCATTGTTAAAGGAAATTAGCTGCCGAGTATTAGCCGCACGAAACCATCTTATCAGTTTATTTGTCAGGCTGCAAAACATTTTTTTTTATTAATCGATTCTCTGCTTGTTGAGTTGAATGACAGTTTACATGATCCTTATGTCGCTTTGAAATTTATGACCTGGCTGACAAAGATCAATATTGGACATTAACTTCGCTTCTACTTTCGCTCCCGCTCCCGTCTCGGCGCTTCATTAGTGGATCACGTCTATGCACCAGCCACGAGAAACCGTAACTCATCAAGACTCAATGTCTCGATCACGCGAGCTTTTCATTTCACAGATTGCATTCTGAGCCTAGAATCATTGTCGACTTCGCATAGTCCTTTGATTCGGTCTGTTAAATAATGCGTGATACAGACGAGAAACATCCACCTCAGAGTCACACCACGTCAGAAGAACAAGACAAAACACTCGTCAGAAGCTATTTACCTCCTTGAAGGTCTGATAAATAAGGCGAAGAATTTAACACCCATCGTGCGACTGTCTTTATTGGTGAAAGCTGCTCTAAATATCGCCACCAACCAAGATACCTTTGCCTTGGCGTTGCCAAGTATAGAATACTGACTGAGCGTGAACAAACTTAGCATCGATACTTCGCTAACGAGAACGGCCCGTAGGCATGCGTTGAGACGTTACAGGAACTTGTCGAGAAGTACCAAGGTCTGTGAAAGGTATGAGATCTTGACCAAGCAGCCTTCACAGCTACCAAAAGCTCAATACGAACGCTAGACATGTCGAGGCTGGTCTAGCATGTTGCTTCGCTTGCTCGCACGAAACGAGGCTTGCTACTTGCGAGTCTAAGATCAAACATATTTCAGACACTCTCTTCTCACGATCCGCTTTCCAACATGAGGAGGCTACACGGTTGATGACAGCAACTGGTCCTCCACGAGCAGCTCACCTCCAACATGATGCATTAAGAACACTTACTCGAAATCCCAAAACTGTTGCCTATACTCGATCCAGTAGATAAATAAATGGCTTATAACCGCAAAGTTCACGAGAGCAAATCGCAACACCACGACAAGGACAAGGGTCTAGTCAATCCTCATTTAACATTCGCAGCCTGACGGTTCGCCCTAGAGCAAGTCATCCGGATCCAACGGATAGAGCCATGCTAGCACGAAACCAAAGAACAAGTTTGCTTGGCTTTTGACAGCTTCGAGAAAGAGAAGGGATCCCTGTGTTGCTTACAAGATCGACAACCCGCAGAACCTGTCGTTGGAGTGGCTTTGCGTGCCGTGGTTCCCAGATCAACAGATGCACATGGCGCTTGCCTCATCCAATTAGCCGACTGATCACAGCATTGATTAAAGCTTGAGTGGATGACAAGCGCAGATCTGGGTTTGTCCGAATAAAGGACGCCTTTTTGGCTTGTCAAGGAGGACCAGCCTTGTCAACATCCGCGAAAAACCCCCACATTAACATGCCTACGCACTTGTTTGAGCAGTAATAGAGTTTCGAATTGGCCAAGTCTCCCTCGAATTACCCCTTCACGCGGCGTTATTGGCACCAGATGCACCCGTTCGGTATTTGCCACGCTGGCAGGGCGGACGGCTAGGCCGCTCACCAATGAACAACCACACCTGATTCGCCTCACTTTCAACGCTCACGGCGTATCACAGGGGTCTCCTGCCATGGTAATTCCGGTTGCAAGGAATGGGAGAATCATATGCAGCGAATTAAACGTGGGTGCGGATACCCCTTGAGGAGTTCCAGATTCGTGTTGGGATATCAGCCTGTGGAGCGGTGAGCATAGTCACACGCAAAAGGCTAACATACCTTGGGTTTGCATACATTAGCATGATATGCACCCTCTATCTCGTCAGGCACATCACAACCATGTCTTGTAGCAGGCTGTACCGTATTTGGATAAATACCCTCCCTCAACCCAGTCCGTGTCTCTCTTCGCCTTCCCAGCCTGTCTCGATATTCGTAGATTCCTCAGTAGAATCGATTGTGCAACCATGTCCTCTTCAATGAACAAATACTGGATTCCGCATCAAGACATCCACAGAAAGGTCATTACCCAAGAACTCCAGTATTATCTGGGGCCTCAGGCAACAGTTCGCCCATACACGTTGGAGGTATATTTTCCATCAAGCCAGCCCCAGCGGCTATCCTGTGCTCATGCTTTCGAACGTAGGGAGAGGATGGCTTCCTCATCACCACTCCCGGCTCCTGCCTAACTGATGTTAGTTATCGATAGTTTGTAAGATAGATTACTGGATATGTTAACATTTTTGACAGGAACAGATCGATGATATCTGCCGAAAATCGAAAGACCTATGGGATCGACAAGCCGCAGCCAAGGTCCAACAGAATCCCGAGAAATTATTGAAACGGCCGTTGCACCAGCCTGTCATTGTTTCGAGGGGGGTATCCAGAGACTCTCATCGACGTTACCACGACCGACGCCGGAATGATGATGATTGAGCTCCAATATGACTCAGCAGTCATGATCATTTTACCACCCAGTTGATGCCAAGAGAGGCCTGGCAGACACTTGTGGGGGTTTGTCTGCACGTCAAGCGCTGGGAGTTGCAGCCGTCACCCTAGACATTGAGGCCCGTAGGGCATTTTGTGTCGGAATGCTAGAGTGCGGTGAAGCAAAGGCCTGCAAGCTGAAACAGCTATGTCGAAGTAGATGCTGTCTGGTGCCCAAGATAGACATGTGGAGGATAAGATACCCAATTGACACGAATTAAGCAAGTGTCATGATGGTTGCCTGGCTTGTCCAAAGACACGGTGCCATCTGGCATGATTTCAACCCAACATAAATCATATGAGTGCGAATAATGCCCAAATTACACTCGTTTTGGGTATGTAGTGCAGGTAAGGTTGCAGCTGCACGAAGGTACAGTGGTGGAGTTGCTGAGTTCGGGTCCCGGCAACCTTCGTGTTCCAATCGCATTTTGATTTGTATCTGCTGTTATAGATTGCGTCGCCGTGAATGTGTAGCTTTGAAGCGACCATGTCGATTATTATTCATCGCCTTCTGATAGGATGTGGTGGGAACCAGGCTCTTAATCTGATAATCCCATGCCTATCGGTTATTCGACAAGTGACAGGGTTAACTCTCAGCCACCAGATCTTTTAGGGTCGAGAAGCTTTTCGTATTTCTGGAGGTCCATGGGACCAGTCGACCAGAGTACTATCGCTTGCACACACACCTGTCTTGCTTCTTGGTATGGCGGCTTCTTGCTACGAATGGTCTTGTTTTCTGTGATATACCCTATCACGTTGACAAACTCGCCGACACGTGTTTGCTCAGCTGTGATCGATTCTAGAAGCAGACTGACATCCACCGAAGCGGTGACATTGCTATCTCTTGGATAAAGGTGGCCTAGAGCTAGGCAACCTGAGGAAGTCGAGTAAGAAGTAACACTATCTTTTTGTTAGTCAACAGTACGTGCCGCGGATGAAAGTGGGAGCAAGCACGGCGTAAAGAGTGCAAATAGGCTTCAGAATTCATACCATCCAAGGAATCTGACCTTATCACCAATAGGTACAGCTGGTAAGTTTGACAGCAAGTGAAGCTGAGAGGGAACGGGGCCCCGCGACATACCCGTTGCTGCTGCGGGCCTTAAAGGGGTTTTTTGAGGCCCGAAAGGTGTGGTGATGATGCTGCAGCGTCAAAGGAAATGCCGCAGTGTAGAGCATGCTAGTGACATAAGATAGGTGGGTAGGTAGGTGGGAGAGTCAATGGAGGTTGAAGATGCTGTTCACGTTTGGATGTTGGACTTCACGTGAAATGGATCAAGGGACACTAAATGCACAGTGCAAACGCCGCGAGGATAGGACTTTTGCTGAGGAGTTTATGGGCCCCACAGTATGAACTCGCACATAGCCTAGGTACCCTAAGCATCACCACCTCTTCTCCCTCACTTGGTGGGGGTTAACTGCATCACCATTTTTCATCTCACATACCTAGTCACTTATTGGCAATCATTGGCTAATTTCCCAAAATGTCTGCTGAGTCCCCTCCAAAGTACACTTACAAAATTATTCCTTCACCTCCTCAGGATCCATTTCCCAAGGAGCACCCTTTGTCGGACCTCGACCGGAATGATGGCTTCATTCATCTGAGCACGTCAACTCAGGTGAGCACTATACCTGGTGTGCATTACACACAGCTGACGCAGTCCAGGTACCCAAGACTGCTGACTTGTTCTTCACCAAATCTTCCTCGCTCTGGATCATCAAACTAGAGTTGGGACAGTTCGCCGGCTCTATCAAATGGGAAGGCGGTTTCCCTCACCTGTACGGCAATTTTGGAGCAGACAACGTGGATTCTGTCGAGAAATTTGTTCGCGAGGAGAACCAGACATGGGGTGAAGTTATGGCAGAATCAGATTGGTTGGAGTAGACAAGTTCTCATTTGTTTTGTTTTGTAATGATGGCACGTCTATCTGACACTGCCTCATCATTCCTGTGCTACGGATTTAGAGGCCTAGGTCTTTCTCTACCATGCCCCTGCAAATGGGGTGGTAAAAGTCCTTGTTCTTCTCAAAAGTGTCCAATGCCAGCTGCCTGTCCACCTTATTGAGAGCACGGAACAGAGGGCGCACAAACTTCATTCGACCAACTCGTCCAAGCAGGGTAGCGGCATCTTGGTAGATGGCAGAATCTTGCGCCTTGAGAGCGATCAAATAGTACGCTGACAAAATCTCAACGTTCTTTGACGACAAAAAGTCATACGTCTTGCCCATGAGCTGAGCTCGGTCTGCGGTCAGCTCACCGGACTGTTGCACCTCTGCCAAAAAGACAAGCTTCTGGTTCGCTGTGAAATTCTCGAGATCCTTGGCGCTAGGCTCAAACTTCTAATGAAACGTCAGCGGACACATGCCCACCAGAGGGGGTTAAACATACGGTATCTTTCCATTTGTTTGCGAGGTCGTAACACTGGTTTGCCAATGTAGTGTCAAACTCGGGTTTAGGAGGCAGACCGGGCGTATAAAACTTATCGTCCCAGTCAATCTCAGTGATTTTCTTGGAAACCTCCTGGTCTCCAAGGTTGTTGAAGAAGTCAAGGAAGGTTTGTTTGAACTCAAACGAATCGAGAGACTTTCCAGACCACTTGGTGAAGTAGAAGGGAATGAACTTGTCAAAATTCTCTCTGCCAACCAGGCGCTCTAGATAGTAGAGGAAGTGGAAGCCCTTTTCGTATGCAACCGTACTGTAAACGTCCTCAGGGTCAAGGCCCTCGTGCTTGATAATGAGCTTAGTGTATTCATGGTCCTTGCCGAAGAGTTCCACAGCGTCCTCTGTGCTATGGTCAGCCAAAGTTTCATTAGTGACGCGGTGTTACACACCAAGAGCTTTCCATCCGATAATAGAAGAGAAGTCAAACTCGGCATCACCGTGAATAGCGGCTTGGATGCGCCGCTCGAGGTACATTGTCCAGCCCTCGTTCAGCCAGCTAAGGAGCGTCAGCGCGACAACGTTGAATGACTGGACGTCTCAGACTTACAAATGCTCCCAGCTGGCATTGGAAACCAGATTACCACTCCAGCTGTGACTCAGTTCGTGGGCAATGACATCCACGTTTTGACGGTCACCACTGATGATTGTGGGGGTAGCAAAGGTGTAAATGGGATTCTCCATACCTAAAGGCATGTAAGTAATCTGGAGAATGGCCACGGCTGGAAGTAAAACCTACCCCCATATGGGAAGCTTGGGGGCAAGACCAAGACATTGTATGCTCCCCATTTATAGGGGAATACGAGCTTCTCTGCCACTTCCATGAACTTCTCCATGTCGCGCTCAAGCTCCCATTTGCATTCTTCCAGCTCGTTGGGACCTGTGGCAACGATGCTTCGGGGGCCAATAGATGCAGTTGCAATATCGCCAGAGGCCACTGCAAAAAGATAGGAGGGAATGGGAACCTTTTGCTCAAACTGGTAGAGCTTCTCCTCGCCAGGTGTAGCATTATGATCTCCCACGGGCACACCACTCGCGACAACTGGTAGAGATGAAGTGAGCTTGAAGGTGAAAGTTGACTTCACATCAGGCGTGTCTTGGCAAGGGAAGATAGAGCGAGCGTTAATAGCCTGGCATTGAGAAAACATGTATGGGTGCTTCTTGTTTGAGGTCTGAGCGGGAGTAAGCCACTGCAGAGCAGTACATTTGCTCGTAGTCTGAAGGTCAATAGCAAGGTCAACCAGCTCGCCCTTTGCAACACCGTCAGGCACAGAGATATGAAGAGGGGCACCGAGGGGTGCATTATAATCCTTCAGTTCCCACTTGGACTCTGCTGAGTTGATACGGATAGTGGAAATATCCACATACCGAGAGTCGAGAATAATCTCCTTACTCTCTTTATCTGTCTGTGACTCAAGCTGAAGAACGACAGATCCCTTGAGGACCTTCTCCTCAAAATCGATCTTGAAGTTGGCAGTAGTATGTCGTGTCCGCCAAGCGCCATAGTTGGACAGAGTGCTGGGATCACGGTTGGCCGCCATATTGACAGTTGCGAATGTTCGTCTAAGGTTGTGAGTGATTGTAATTTGACAAGTTCGCAAAATGGCGGGTTTCTTGAGGGACGACAGCCACGACATGAGGTGAGGGTCTGTTGAATCGCCAATGACACGGCTCAATTCCAGTGGAATCACCAACGTTTCGTCCGATATTCCCCTTCTAGAACGTCACGTGAGAGGACCCGTGCAGTGCAGCAGACCACCTTCCAAAAGCCGTATCGAACATGAACATAGCGGCTTCTGACGGGGCGCTATTCTTTGCAGATTGTGTTTGTGATACCGCCTTGAAACAAATCGCAACATTTTCTCTGGCCAAGTGATACTTCAGCGCATTGTCAGGACTCAGACCTCATGTGCAGTCACGTGAAGAGATCCTCGGATGTCTCTCCTCTCTCGCTTCCAAAGCACTGTTGAATAATCAGCTGCGGAGTCTACGTCGACAATTGTCATCTTGGTCAAGGTCGCTGAAACGGAATCTCATCGGACAATTAAAGAACATACAGTTTGTCCGTCGGAACACGCACCATAACTCATTGTTGAGTTCCGTCGCTTATACAGCACTGCAATTTCGCCAGGCCCCTGAACAAGTTATGTTCACCCGTTCCTTTCCATCCGCATCCATTGCCACTGTTTTACTATCTTTTACCCAAGATGCCTTTGCCGACAAAGCTGGCTGGCTGGCCTTGACAGCAAGCTAAATCGGGATTCCAATTCGTTACCCCTGATCCGATGAACCAACCCGACCCGTGTTGTCTAATCCGGCTAGATCACCCGTTGATAGAATTGAATTTTGAAGGTTATCTCTATTTTAGCGATCAGAGTGCGCGGAACACTATCGCAACATCTGTGGTAATAGCGTGCAGATATCATCATCTCCGAACGATGGCTATTGATGGATTCTAGACGTTACAGACCTGAGGATCCTTTGAAGCGTTCCGCACGATTTACCTTGATGAAGCCAGCACGCCGAGGGCACAAAACCCTCACCAGCACAATAGGTTAAGTTACTTGCCTCCTCAAAAGCCTTTTCCAGACTTTTGGTACGCATGAAACGTCGTTTCAACCCCGCTGGGCAGACCAAGGTTGGCTCTCCATCGTAGCGGAATTTTTCCCAGGCCCGTGGTTGAGGCTGCGGGCATAACTCCGTATGGGACTTCTATGACGGCAGTGAAGAAGACGAAATCATCGACTCCCTGATGGGCTTCTTGGCGCTGCTGCAGGAGGCGTGATGGTGAGGGAGCAAATATCACCCCACGAAACCACCAAAGCGTAAGCGAGCCTGGGCCAGGTCTGCGGTGGCGACGGTGCGAGTTGACGGGTGGGGGATCCCAAACCGTTGATTTAATGCAGGGGCCATGCAGTGGAGGCTTAGATGTTAGCAGGTAGGTAATTCCCTGTTCCTGTTCTTAACATGCGAGTGCTATTGACAAACCCTCGAGGGCAGCACTAGCTTTACTAATGTGCATCGAGCGGCACGAAACCGGCGTCGAGGCAGGGTTGCCATGCTGCCAAGCCTTCTTGTGCAGTTCATATGTTCAAGACGTACAAGTCACTTACTGGATGATCAAACAATGATCTTCACAAAGCCACGCGACGACAAGGCTTCACTACTGCTTGAAACACTTTCTTGATAGGCAGGCAGGCTCAATCCCTTGGACGAGTTCTTGTTGCAAGAAATTGAACTTTTTTGCCGGGAAAACATTCGTAGTCGTGTGATATAGAATAATTACTACAATGCACCAGTAATCTTAACGTCTCCCTTGACGATCACTCTCAACGATGTTCCATCATTAAGATGGTGCTTGTCTTATTTCGATTCAAATACCCCATTGGATGGGATCTGCAATGCGAGCCGCCTACCATACCTGCAAACGAGGCCTTAAACACAGAGAATGAAACTCACTATCCCCGTGCTATATGTTATCTAACTGAAATGCGGTTGAGTCTCCGCGTCGTCTAGGTTGGCATGTAGGGCTGCACCAAATTTCCCTGTACCCTCACGTCTCAGGGCCTACCCTAGGTATATGAGGTCTCTACGAAGATTTCTCGCCATTTTTTTGTCCTCTCTGGATTGAATAGAAAAGAGCAAGTATTTGGCGTTTTCTCCCTACTCGATAGAACCAGGCGTTTTGTTCAAAACGTCATATTCCCTTCCCTGTCTTCTGATGAGATATTCCTCTGATTCTTGAGAAAAGTGCATTCCCTATGTTATTTAGAAGCATGTTTCATGTAGAGGGCCTGCACGAATCCGGTTTGCCTCATTACTTTGCTTGAATCATCGACAAGCCAGATGAGACATGCTGGATCTGATCTCATTGCCCAGGGGTAATTGAAAGGTAGATATGATAACAAAATATGGGATGTTTAGAAATTGGGGGAATGACATTCTTGGTCTAGACTATGACGCCCTTTCTTTGAAGGACGATACTGTTCCCTCGAAACAGAGCAATTGTGGCACTAATTTATTTAAATATATTTCTTGATAGTGAACAGCCATCTGCCAATAAATACTGAGATATATGGGCTCGAATTCTGATCAAAGCTGAGCATCTTGACTCAAGGCAGCTATCACTTCACGATCACCGATATGGAAAAATTTACCTCGACAAGGGTGCTTCGATTGGAAACACCGGCATTGAGGGGATGTGTGCCTAGATCTGAGACTTTCCAAAACCATGAGCAAGGAGTGACATGTTCTGGTGACCCTTGTCCGGGCTACCCACCCGGACCGACCGCACGCACGGGACATTACAAGGGCCCCCATGGACATTGTCATAAGCGAGCTGAGCTCTGAAAACTGACAAAGGTACAGCGTCGTAGGTCAAATGGAGGCAGACAGGCTGTTCGTCGAGATGGTGAGGGAATGGTGTTACGGCTTCAAGATGTTACAGCGTAGTGGACCTATATCCATCCATCGAGGAGGCATATCATTGCCAGAGACACGATGAGATTTCCCTTTGCAGCATCGTCCTGAATGCAGCGGTAGGAGATGCAGCTCGGAGATGATCAATGGCTACCAGATCAATAGGCCTTGACTGTTTGGCGGCAGAGCTCCATAAGGTAATAGATCCAGGTGACATGACCTCTTCGTCATTTGGCTAGCTTGCTACGGTACGGTTGTTGATTAACAAAACACCCGTTTTCTCACCGGATACGAGAAGAGCGACCAGCACCAAAAGCGGTTATGTTTCAACTTTCAAGCGGGAACGTGAATGCAATCACGTATTATAGGTAAGGTTATAGTGTTTAGGCTAGGGTCGCACTGTAAAGTTCAGGTGGGACAACGGGAAGAGGAAACGAAGCGGAATAAGCAAAGAAAAAGGGTAACTACCTACGGAGTAATAAGGTTGAATGACGTCGGATCCAGACAAAGTTTAGGAAACACCGGAAACGCGCTACATGCAATGCAATCCACAGTTAGTTGTCAGCATGTTTCGGGAGGTTGTCAAAAACACAAGATGGGCAGGTGGGCTGTCAAATCCGGGGACTAGATGAAGGGATTTTGATATCTTGGCAAGACAAGAGGTTTGTCTCTTGCTAACTACGGGATACCCTTTATGATCGGCGTTTGTAGATCAAGCGCAAACTCTTTCTTTTGGTGGACGTTGCACCCGAGTTTCGCGTGCTAGTTAGTGTTCGACGGACCTCGGAGGGGAAAGAAAAAGAAAGAAACGCTGTTGGCACCCCTGTACGTTGTGCTGTTTGGAGGGTTAGATGGAAAACAAAAGCAGATCACAGCGTACTCTGGCGAATGAATTTCCCTTTATCAATTGGTGATGGCGTCGGGGTATCCCTCTTGTGCCGCATTCAATATAACAGACAAATATACCCGGTGGGGGCCAATATGTCCTGCAAAACCTAGTAAAAATGACAACTAGGAAACAGGATGACACTGAATAGGATCTTGGTGATGGTGGTACGAGACACTCAAAAACTCTCAAGGTAGTATTCGGATTCCGTCCTACAGAGACGCGTTAATCTAAGCCAAGTAGTGAACGACCCGCATGGCACGTGAAGGATATGAAGCCTGCGATGAGAGAGTTGCTAAGAGTTGAGCTGACTGCCATAGCGATTACCATTGGCCAATGCTACAGTAGATGGGTTTCCGAAACTCTATTCTACTAAGAGCCCAGCCATGCCATGGAACATCTCACACGAAGCAACCCAATGAACCGTTAGGCCCTGGGGCGTGCCTCCTCCCGCGTTGGCGTCTCCTTCCAGATTCGATGCATCTTGGAAACTGAAACACACCTTCCACGCGGGAGGTACACTGTTTGTCAAGAACCATTGCCCAACTTGGAAGGCACCTGAGGCATCGTCTTCCACTTTTACTCCTGACAAATGCTACATACGTATCCGTATTGTGTCAAAGCATCCTCGCTCCTTTTCTCATCGTCTACCGTCGGATAGAACCGCCATTCTTGAGCGATATCGTCAACAATCGCACGAGCCACAAATACTCATTTCCTTGACGACGATGATTGATGGGAAGTTTACTCTTTGGGAGCCACGCGCCAAGACACTCGGGCTTAACTAGCCACGGCCACGAGCAAAGAGTCCAGGGTCCCTGATCTCTGTCCGTCATGGTGGAGATGGCACCCCTGTCCCGGTTTTGCTAACGTGGTAGCCGAGCAAACGGAAGGGGGAATAAAACAGCGGAATGAGAGATCAGCGAATTTTGGTGTAAGACAGTCCGGTGTTTTTTTCCCTCCCGAGGCCGAGGCTGGTTCCAGGGGTAGCAGTGAGCACAGGGTCTTAGTGACCAGGGCTAACTAAGGGGCGGATACTTGAGCATTGAAGGATGGCACCAAAAGCAAAAACATACCGACGAGGCGTCGACTGAAAGCCGTTGGCTGCCACACCAAGTCCGTTTTCTGCGAACAAAATGACTTCAAGTTTCTGACGGGCCCTGTCGATCTATTCCTCTTTTTGATGGCACCCCGACCCTGGCAGACAAAGTTTGGACTGCCCTGTTCCTTGTGGGGAGCACAGACCCTGTCAACCTCACCTCGGTTCCTGGTTCCGCGTGCCCCAGACCTCTCTGTGCTCTTATCTCAGGCCGATACCAAAGCTTCTGGATGCTTTTAGTCCTCGGGGGGCGTGACACCATACCGTTCAGGCGGGGCTTCGGGTCCTGACTGGGATTCAGGCCCAAGGCCAAGGGCCTGATATCCCATCATGGGTCATCTTGGCCAAGGGGCAGTCGACTGAGAAACACCCTGCTGTTCTCCGGTAA
Organism: Fusarium continuum; assembly: GCA_013184455.1. NCBI lineage: Eukaryota > Fungi > Ascomycota > Sordariomycetes > Hypocreales > Nectriaceae > Fusarium > Fusarium continuum. Next base: position 27,804 of record JABCKB010000332.1, read on the forward strand.
GAAGAAAGCTAACCGGAGACCTCGCAGCTTGGCGAGCAAGCAGTGTCTGGGGTGCCTGGGGTGTCTTTCACACTTAGAATTGTTATATACCATCAGTCCCGGGAATCCGAAACACTTAAACCTGACCAGTATTCGTTGGACTTTATGCTATAGCTCGCCGCTCAGATTTTAACGGCAGTGTCATCTCAAGCTGTAGCAATTAATCTCTGACACTGACCTGCTTCCTTTTGTGGCAGTCCTACTTGACAGCATTGTTTCGACGCTATGGCTCACATTGCGAAGTGCCTCGTCGATATCGACACCACCTATATAACGAAGCAGGCCGCGCAATCGCCCAATGATTCGGTATGAGCATTTGACTCTTGATTTCAAGACTCCCATATTCAGCCCAAGCTTACTTATGCTATCTTTTCAGAAATCATCACCCCAGCCCCCGCCGGAGAAGCCATTTGCCTGGAGAATGCAACAGCCTGAACCCCCAAAGAAGTATCAACTTTTTCCAAGGGAGAGAAAATTGCCGGTTCTCAATAGTAGCAAGGGCGTAGATCCGGATAAGACTACCATGGCACCTTCAATGACTGCAAACGACAAAACAGAAAATCAACCGGCACTTAGCGGCTTGAAGAAGAGACTCAATCAGCATAGCTTGGCTCGACGGCGCAAAATCAGTGTGCCTGAAGTTGGACCTATGACAACAGTTCAAGAGCTTTCAATGGACTCACGTAAGTGCGCATACCTAGCATTGATTCTTTGTTTTGAAAACTAATAGTGTTGCAGCAACAATTCCTGGCCGCCCACCTTTCCACGAGCGCTCTATAAGCGCGCCCGGCAACTCTTCCAGAAAACACCAGCTCACGGATACCTTTCTTTTCGTGTCTAGCGATGACGAGGGTCCTGATACTCAGGCTCCTAAGAAAGAGGAGGCTGAGGCAGATTCTCGAGCTGCAACCCCTATTTCACCAAAGCATCTTGCTCCTTTAGTCATTCCAAGGCCAGGAGGTCAATCACCCTTGCTGCGTCGTCAACAGTCTTTCAATTGCTTCCCCGCGAGGAGTGACTCTCTTCGACGTGGCCGCCCCAGCGGGTCATCACCACAGAGCCATAGCGCTTTTACCCCGAATTCGTCAATGCCCGATCTTACAACACCCAAGTCAGCGTCGACAGGTGCTACAACTCCCGCCCCAGTCTCGGCACCACTTATGGAATCTCGAATCGAATCTCCACAACTTTCCGATGGGCACTATACGCCTCCCATTGTCGCTGCTGATACAAGCCGCGGAGGACATCGAAGGGGCGGTTCAGAATCATCGGGAATTCTGGACAGAGGTCGCCCGAGGAAGAGACGCGACCAGCGTAGTAATAACGGGCCAATCATTCAGAGGACAGAATCGAAGAGGAGTAGGAGCTCGGAGCAGAAAGCTTTTGAGAAGCTTCCAGTTGGTGTAAAGCACAGCGATGCTTTGGAACAGCTTGAGCAGCCTGAACTTGCACTACTTCAAAAGCAGGCCTACGAACAAGTTGAACGGTTCGAGATTTTGAAGGCTGCGGATGTCGAGGCACTCTCCAAGGTCAGTCATCTGGAAGTACATGAAAAGAACAACGCCAATACTAACATTCTACAGGAACTTCGTCATCTGGACGAGAAGACTGAATACCTACGTCGAACTTATACGGCCCTTCGTTCAGGTCGTAAGAACCTTCATTCCCGTATTTGCCAGTATTTGCGTTCTCCCCGTGTAGCCAAGTTCAGCAACGAGTCCATGCTGAAGCAGGAAGAAGCACTTACTGAACTGGACGCTTCAATTGACGATTGGGTAAACAAGCTAGAACAAGCTGAGAACCGACGGACTCGTGTCCGCCAAAAACTACTCGAGCACGTCGCTGCAGCTGCTTGTCTCCCTACCTGCGAATTACCCACGGCATCAGAGCCTCCACTGAGTAGCACGCCGTCGTCTGGTATTGGTGATATTTCGACCCCGCCTCGGAGCCCCTCGAAAGAAACATCTGTTTCGCCTCGTACTGCGAGCAGCTCACCCTCGCCACAACGCGTCGTGGCTCAAGTTCCTAGCACAATCCTGGAGCAGCCTGTCATTGAGGAAGAGGCCATGAAAGAAAGCGACGACCGCGAGACGAGCACAGCATCTCTGAAGCGATCAGACGTCGAGAGCATTCGTGTATATGCCGGTGACGATGTGTACGCTCTTTTGGCTGATGTCGAGAACGAAATTACCAGGATGAGCAAGCAAGCCGTACACGAACCCGCCCCTTCTATCAATCTGATGGAGACGAAACGGATCGCACTTCATCGCCAGAGGAGTCATGAGCTTCTCAATGGCTTCTCGGCAGAAAACCACTCGGCGAAAAGACGTGACTTCTCTGAAGGCCGAGCCATATCTCCTCTTGCATCCCCACCAACTACCACTGATACAAAACAAAACGAACCGTCGGAAGACGACCTCCCTTTTCTCGCCAATGTTGTCTATCGACCTTGATGAATTTCAACTTATTGCATATCATTGTTACACTACTAGTCTCGCCAGTACTGCATCGCATTTCAACGATTCACGGCCGACCCTTACAATCCTTTGATACCCTACAGCATTTTCTATATCTACCTGCATATTTGCGCTTTTCTGCATCCAATCATGAAATTTAACGGCTGAAACAGCATATTATACATTCCTTATTTTACATCATGCATCATTACAGGGTGGGGTTTAGAGGCTTTTGACACTTGTATTTTGTTAACTTGACATTGGTTCCCTGCTTAACACTCTTACTCAACTGCACGTGTTAGTTTGTTACACCTACGATATCACATTACTTAGCTTAGTTCTTTTCCTTTATAATGACATCTATCTCGGCACGATTTCTGCCAACTGGGAATGCCAGCTTAACGTTCCCATCTTGCTTCTGCATTTCTACCTGACTGCTCACAAAAAGTCTTATTCTCTTCATTGCTCCCATTAAGAATGACATGTCGAGATGCATGGAATTCGTGACATAGCCACAAAGGCGCGTTCAAAGTGAGCTAACATTAAAGTTTGTGGTAGACGGATACGTAGAAACAAGGACCGGGTATTATGCAGATATGGGCGCAACCCCACAAGGTTGCAAATTGTAAAGATGATTCGAATGTATGGTACGTACTCCGTACCGTACTGTGCATTTACAACTGCCAAGATCGATGACTATTTTCAATTGGGCTTAGAACCTAAGCCTGCAGGATCGTTGGCTATGCTATAGCTAGATGAGATGTGATACAGGAACCGGCCAGACATGATAGTCTGAACGCCAAATAAACTACTCATCCTACAAAAGCAACGACTCTCCTCTGTTGAAAATGTAACTTCCAAAAGCTGACTGAGGTTATAGTTGCAAAAGACAGACCATGCATAGCTCATGTCAGATACTCATGATAGAATCAGAAACTTTCAGGCCACTCCACGCGTTAACCCCCTGCTTTTACCCTTATGTACGGAGTACTGTGCCGTACATGCATAGTCCCTTGGTTCACAGCGTTGAACCCTGCTTCTATTCCTGTTCCTGTCATCTCACCCCTTGTATGGCGTTCATCCCAACCCTCGCTCCTTTACGGGCCGTCTTCTATCTTCTCCACGTGTAACCCAAGTGAGCGGTCAACCGTCTAAGTACAGTAATCGTACGACATCTCCCATCCTTCGACTTCCTCTTTCGCTCGCCCCAGCTTCATCTGTGATGTACCGGTATCTATCGATCACACACACACACACACACACGCACCCCTTTTAGGCTAGAGTGGAGAAGGCAACTCGGAGATTAGTGCAGGTCCGTTCTCTCTTGTTGAAGGGGGAGACGATCTATACTTTTCGGAGAGACAAGGACCCTTCGTAGCGTAGATAACGGGGAACACATTGCGTGCGGTGATTCGGACGCCGAACTGTCCGCGCAGAGGCCCGTCATGAGTTTTCCGCGGATGCTTCAACAACGGTATGATGGAGACTTGACCGTAACATGAGCTACGTTGCGGTGTGGGCTCTTGGCGCTGGGACGTGGCGGCGGCGGGTCGGAGTTGTTTGGCTGTGTTTGTTTGTGTGTTCCGTATTAATAAAGACCGAGACCATCTAGGTCATCTCGCTGACGCATCTATTTTATTTTTACATGATATATCCATATCCACAATCCGCAGCAACATCGTTCAGATCCCCTTTGCTCCAGTCCGTTGCCGTTGCCGGAGTTGTCTCGCCTCAAAACTCGTACAAAAAACACACACTTTGCGCTCCATGAGATAAGCCAGCCCTCGAATACACCAAACACCAGGCCATGTTCTCCCATCACATTAAGTATTATTCGCCCTGATGTTCTAGTGCGTCACGATTCGAACAACCTGCAGGATCAGGCCAAAGAGAAGCCCTCTTGCAACCTCCTCAATCTGTAGACAATCAAACACCCGGCCGAGTGCTTCCCCAGTTGCCGCTTGACCCATGACGCCCATTAAAGCAGCTGGAAGTCCGCTCTGAATGAGGAGACGACGGGCTTTGACGCGAAGCTTTTCCTTCTCGTCGGCCGTGAGCTCGGCCGGCCAGGCGGCGAGCTCCTGCTCTGTTGGCATCATGGTTTCTCGGATCTTGCGGAGGTGATGCGCAATGCCCAAATCAGACGTGTTGGCGTCGATGACGGACTTTTGGATGAGCGACTGCACTGTCAGGAGAGACGGGTTGCCAGGACGGAGGAGGAATGACTTGGCAGCTGTCAAGAGCGTACGTCGAATGTTCCACGCTGATGACAGAGTGTACATCTCGTTGATAACGGCAAATAGAAGCTCAACCGCAACGCGGGTTTCGGGTTCTGAAAGCGAAGTATACTGCCTGGTAGGCTTAAGAGATGTTCTCTTGCTTTCTGTCACTGAAGGAGGGGGCGTAGGGATTTGTTGTGAGCCTTTGCGACCCTGCTGCTGTCCCTTGACGCCCTCATCCATCTTATACTGCATGATGCCCTGGCCTTCAGGTGAGCCATAGTCATCGGCTATCTGGTCAGGCGGAGGCGGCAGCTTGGTGAAATCGAGGCTGACCGCCGAAGGAGATCGCAGCTGTGCAAGACTGGGCGCACGACTATGCTCCCTACTAGGGAGAGCGCTCGCCGACGCTGACGCAGTCTCTTTGCGTTCTGAGCGGCTCATGCGAATGTCCATATCTGACTCGCTTTGTGACTGGTAGCTAGGACGACGCTCCATAGGAGGCATCTTGCCTGGCTGTAGCGATACGATAGACGAACGCTGGCTATCCATGCTGTCTCGGGCTGAGCGGACAGGAGACCGCACACCGTTAAGCTGGCCCGGAGGCGTCGATATGGAGAGTCGACTTGAGTTGGCTGTCAGATCCACTGACTGGTTGGTAGATTTCCGGCTGAGACCAGAAAATGTGCTGCCAAAAACCCCTGTGACGCCCCCAACTAAACTTTTACCACCCTCCATAGCACCCTTGGGCGCCGTTGTTAGTGCGTCCAGCATGCCTTTACCCATCGACTCCCAGCCAAAGCTTGCTTTAGATTCGCTATGCGTATGTCCCTTTGACTTTTCCAGGAATCGCTTCATCCCCTCGCTCTCGGCCAGACTCGGATACCAACAGGCATCTCGAAGATACCTCTCCAACTCACCGCGGAGAGATTCACGAGTATGAAGCTTCCAGTCAGGCAAGTCCTTATGGAGTTCGGTGAAAGCGGTTGCACCAGAAACGTTGGCAATCCGTCGGAGAATTTCATGTAGAGTCTCGAAATCAGCATATCTTCGCACAATCATCCATCCAGGATACGCAGTCACTGACGGCTCGACCTGCACCCAGTAGTCCCAGTTAGGTTTGCTGCGAATGCGATTCGGTTCGCCAGTGGTATCATCGTGCAAGGTGATGGCCGCGTTGTGAAGAGTAAGCGGTGCTTTCTTAGGCACCTCCTCATCTCCTTCGTCCACTACCCGCCCGGGTGGCACAATTTGATCGAAGCTGGTGAAGCGAGTGCCGTCGGATCGACGGGGAGACGACTCTGGACTTGGAGAGTCCATTTGCGAACGCGGTGTAATTGGGGTCTGAGCGATGTCGCTCTTGGTGGAGAACCCACCTGTCGATGTTGCAGAGTGTAGAGGCCTTTCGCTATGTGCAGTCGTTGTGGGAGATGCCTCTGGAGCACCAGATAACCTCTTTTCGACATCGGTTCCATCCGTGCTTGATCCTCGAACAGACGTCATCGAGGCGCGTTTTCGTCGGGCTTCTTCCTGGACAATCATATCGTTCATACGCTTCATTTCCTGCATGGCTTCATCCATCTCCTCCTCTGCCCTACTCAGCTTTTTCTTGTGACCGAGGGGCTCTTTGCGCCGAGCCCTTTCATTCTCTAGAGAACTACGTCCTGGTTTCGCAATACCAATATTCCCTACGTTGCCGTCCAAATCGGCGAAGACGTTAGTGGCCGCAATGCTCGGCTCAGGCGCACGCTGCATGCCAACATCAATGGCCTGGTTTAGATCTGGTTCTCCGGCTTCCAACAGGTACACGATCCACCCATTGATCCAATCGGCCTGGCTGCAGGTGTGTAGTGTCTTTTCAAGTACCGAATTGGCGAGGATCTCACGTAAGAATACCCGCGCAGGGTCGCAGTTATACGAGTTTCGGTCCAGAAAGCCGAGAAGGTCTTCGGCGACCATTTTGAACTTTGACGCCTGTTGGCGTTGGTTCAAGAGATTAGCCAGATGACAGTCTGGATTAGCAGCCAGGTAATTGTAAACGGCGTCGGCAGCGGTCATCTTGCTGTCTGGGGGTAGTTCGGAAAAGGCGGACGCAAGCTCTGACATGAAAACGATAATGATAGAAGACGAGTTAGTTAGTAGATCGAGAAAGGCGTCGGCGGGTCGCTTTCGGCTGAGGTGGCTTGAGACGGAGAGGAGATAAGAGGTGAGCGTCTTGCGGCATGCAAGAGGGAACGAGTGGTCAGTAGGAATGATTGGGCTGTACCACCACTTGACATAGTCCCTGACAACAGCATCGACGAGTCCGCCAAGGGCCTCGCGAGTCTCCGGTCGAAACTCGTCAAAGTTCTTCATAGAGGGTTCCTCATCGTCGCTACTATCCTCTCGCTTCTCCTCTGCCCTGTTGTTCTTGATCTCCAGGAGTCGATCGATAACGTCGATTCCTCGTTCCCCTCGCACGGCCTTAGCGAGTTCTGGATTTCGAGCTTGCCATGAAATGAACCCGACAACTCCACCAAATGCACCGATGAGTACGAGACCTAATCGCCCCATGGTAAAGTATGTGAAGGCGGCGAAACCGACTGCGACGCCAGCGAGGGAGCCGGGAGACGCCGTAGCGAAGAAGTGGAGGACTCTTGCAACTGGAGCTTCATCATCAGCTGCAGTCCTCGTTTTAATCGTGTTGTTGTTATTCGTAGAATTCGTAAGGGGCTTATCGGGGGTCATGGCGTCGTTTGTTGTTGTAGTCTTGTCAGCAAGACCATTTGTATTTGGCAGCGTATCTGTTAACAGCGGCGTCTCGTCCTCTCGTGTGGGTGAAAGTGTAGACAGCGGAGAGCCATTGAGTTCTATAGCCTTGGGCTTGGGCGGATTCGCAGGTGAAGCACCTGGCTGAGGCGCATTCTGATCGGGGAATGCGGTTGAATTCATGGGGAAAGGGAGTGCGCAGCCCAACTGTGTGAATGTGTACTAGCTCTCCCTATCGAACGAAGGTAGTGAAACCAAAGAGAATTCTTGTAAGCATAGCAAGTGGAATGAACAAAGGCGGACAAGCAAGGGTGAGGGCGACGGTGAGAGCGAAAGGAGAAAATTAAGGAATGAAACGAAGAGATTGTGTAAGGTTTGAAATTTGCTTGGAACGCTGGGGGAAATGGATGTCACCGAATTACAGCACCTGCAGGCACAGGTCCTACTACAATTGGTGTCGCGTGTCTTGTCTAGGATCTGAGCTTCAAATTGCCGAGCATTGGAATTGCTTGTCTTTGTGCTTCAGGGGTCGCGGCCCCCAAGACCCCAGCAGAAGAGCCCCATCTTTTCTTGCCGGCGCTGTCCGCGTCACGAATAGTGGGCTTCAACTGCCATGATGCACTAAATACGGCAGCACAGGCTAATGTAGCCCCTGATTGAGCCCCATCTATGGCTCCACCGGCGAATACGGCGTCCAATCTTTGTTGACTGGCTGTCTTGTTTCGTTTGATCAAGTAGCCCTTGCCAGGTTTATAGGCCCTAGGTCGCCTCGACACGATCGGTCGATCTATAAATTGCTCTATATACGAAATGTGCAGTGAAAGTTGAAATGTAGATTGTTCAAAAGAAGTAAACGTGTGATCTGGGGCAGAGAGATCGAGCATCTGCTTACAGTATGTCATGCAGCTGGAATGAAACTAGCAACATGATTGCGCGGACTCGTTCATTGGCTGCAACGATGTCACAGTTGAAAGTGGACCCCAATTCTGTCATATCACGTGGCTTGGTGTCGCATCAATCATCCCCGCGTACCTTCCAACGCGTCTCGCAAGAGGTTTTAGCTAAGTGTGAGGTAGGTCAGCTTTCACGTAATCTCATCCAGACAAGACATTCCTTTTGCGCGTCTTCCATCAAACCCGGAACTGAGCATCTCTTATAAAGCCACCAAGCACCACAAAGAAATTCCAGCGACTCTATCATAATGGCTCGCACCACTTCTACTAAGAAGCGAGCCGCCGATTCTGATAGCGAGCCCGAGGCTGCATCTAAGAGAGTCAAGAGCGCCGTGACACCTGTTGAATCTGATGGCAAGGACGACGACGGAAACCCGTTCTGGGAGGTACGCAACTGTGAAGTCGATCTTGAGAATGACGCATATGCTAAGAAGGTTCGTCCAGCTATCCAACAAGCGCCGGGTTGGCGTGTCAGACTTCAGCAAGAAAACGTTTGTCAACCTCCGAGAGTACTATGACAAGGATGGCAAGACTCTACCAGGCAAGAAGGTAATTGGATTGTCCGGTTCATATCTTGAAAATCACATTAACCGCTTGAGCAGGGCATCTCGCTTTCTATTGAGCAGTACAATGCTTTCCTGAAGGCCATCCCACGTATCAATGCTACTCTACGCAGCAAGGGTCTCGCTGTTGAAGGTGACGAGACAGAAGAACCCGAAACCGCTCTGGTGCCGCTTCCGAAGGCTAAGAAGGAACGCAAGAAGTCACCAAAGGCCAACATTGAGGCCACCAGCGAGGAGGAAGACTAGACTGTTGTGCGTGATTTTTTGCCCGTTCATTGGGTTTGTGCTACCACGCCAAGTATGGAGTAAGGAGTAACGGGCTGAAGACCCGAATATCAGCGATTTGTGTGAATGGAATCATCTATGGATTTAACGCCGACGCATTTCAAAACTCGGTAAAGTACTGGGACTAATAGAAATCTGAATCGGGTTCCAGCTGTATCAAAGGAAGTCTATCGCTACTAATGACGTGATGTAACTCCATACCGAGGCCCGAGCCGGATCCTTCCTGAGTAAAACCATATGTTTCTGACTGAGATGAAAATGATAGACACAAAGTCTAATTTTATATAGTCCATTTTACTTATACCTGGCTCTATTATGATACTTTGTTGAAAGCTAATACTGTACGACATGGCAGAAGATAATTCTGGACGCTATCTTGAACCGGGGGCAGAGCAAGGGCGTATCTCAAAGGGCCTAAGAATAAATTTGTAGCTGGTGGTTTTCTGGAGTAATTTTCTGGGCAAGCTGAAACATGGCTCAGATTCAAGAGTTAATATGTTATCGATTGTCAATGCGTGTGGTAGTGATAAATATAGTTCGGCATATAATCGTCCTATTATTGGGATGGCAAAAGACTCTGAGATCATCCAGTTGCCTTGGTATATAAGTCAGATTGTTAATCGATGCTTTAGCATTTTTATTTCTTATTCCTGGCTTGGCCTTGACATGTTAACGGTGAGGTCCCTTTTATCCTTTCTTTTAGGTATCAATGTCGGGAGGGAACCCGATGCTAAGAGATGAGAGCGATACATACCCGGACAGCATCACGGGTTTTAACGATCCTATGTAGAATTAAGCATGGTGCCTAGAGTGCTCCGAATACGTTTGGTAATTGTTAAGCTATACCTTCCGAAGATCAAGGTCCTTTCATCTACAACATCGTAGCAGAAACCCCTCTCAGTTTCAAGTATCCGCCAAGGGGCGGGTAGACGCGCAAGCCTTATTCCCGATAAGCTAACTCAGGCCTCGACTACAGCTTATGATCCAATGTCTGGTAGAGTTAGACGCTCGCCTATCATTCCAACTGATCATGCTCCAGAGTCTAGAACAATTTCATTGGTGTCACGGCTTCAAGTGTCAGGTGTATCCGATCTCTTAGAAAAGACTGCGCCCCGCTCACTTAGCGCTTGAATCGACGGGAAGATCATGAAGTTAATCAGCAAGTTTGAAGCATGGCTGCATGGCAATGTCGGTTGCGGCCTGGCGGCGGTGCTCTAGTCGTCAGCCACTTTATGAAGACTATTGCTGTTGGTCTCTGTGAGCGGTTACATGCATTGTATCTATTATGAGGAGGTAGATAATCCAACGCGGATGAAGGGCCAGTTACTTTGATAGTAGCATAACAGAAGGCCCAATGTCAGTCACCTTACCTGGAATATCTCATGATCAGGAAAACCATCCGTAATCAACACAGTCCATAGCGGTAACACAGTCCTCAAAGCCAAGCCTCCATAGGCGGGAGATGGGGGGACGGGGAATATGGTGGCCCGGTTTGGCGCCTCCCAAGCCCCTGGACCCAGCAAAAATTGGATACGGGGTCTCCTATTCTAACTCCGGGCTACCGTAGTACCTATTATTACTGGTTCTCTCCAGCGCCTTAACTTCTGACTTGTCCTCTCCAACACCTTACCTTGTTTCACTTTCACCCTCTCATCTACAGACTACAATTGAATCCCTTGTTTTCTTTTATTGATTCTTACGCATATTCTTGTCGCTCATTTCCCATTGAATCCGTACTACGCCCAGTTTCTTTTGCTGCATTTTTCCAACTATCTCAGGATCCTGTCGGAACCTACGATCGGTTCCTCCGTCAAGTGACGCAGTCCAGCCAACAACTAACTACACGGTACTTTATTGTACCCTCATAATCCCTCCCGTTCAGGTTTATCAAATCATACAACCTCGATCTCATCTTAAGGAATATCTCACCGGACTTGAGCGGCAATCACGTGCATCTGGACTTATCTGATCTTTCAAGTCCTTTATTTGATGATTGCGTTACCAAAAACATAACCACCATCGTCCTTCAACATCGTCCTTCACCATCAGCCTCGGAAAATGCGCATCTCATGGCGTCTGGGCTCGGGGCACGTCGAGTCTGTGGATGACTATATCGGCGTGTTGGTGCCACTAGAGGAAGCTCATCTTCACAGCCAAGCGGCCAAAGCTAAGGATGCAAGCCATGGGGGGCAGCGAGAAGAGGGCGAGATGGACGATCTGGAGATGAAGGAGGAACGTGAGGGTATGCTTGGAGGTGATGCCGGCGAGTACACCATTGAGGGCCTACGCAAGGAGATGAGAGAAGGTCGACGAGGGCAGTGGACGACATACGAGAGTGAGTATTACAGGGAGATAACGACGCAACAGTAACTGACAAGGCCACAGTCAAGTCAAAACTCATGAACAAGGCAGTTGGAGATATTGGCATGGGCAGTTATAACTGGCAGCTCTTCGTCCTCTGCGGCTGTGGATGGTTCGCCGATAACCTCTGGATGCAGGGGGTATCACTTTGCCTCCCATCGCTATCAAGCGAATTTGGAGTCGACGAAAAGACAGTTCGATACACGACAAGCGCCCTCTTTATCGGCCTATCCATTGGTAGCTTCTTCTGGGGCATCGGCTCTGACTTCCTCGGCCGTCGCATCGCTTTCAACACAACGCTGCTCATCACCAGTGTCTTCGGCGTCATGTCCGCTTATGCCCAGAGCTGGGGCGGTGTCTGCTTCTTCTTCGCCGCTCTCGGTTTTGGAGTTGGCGGCAACCTCCCCGTCGATGGCGCCCTCTTCCTTGAGTTTCTTCCTGATGCTTCCAGCGCTCTTCTCACCCTCCTGTCCGTCTGGTGGCCCTTTGGGCAGCTTACCTCGTCGCTGGTAGCATGGTATTTCATCGGCAACTGGCCAGTTGAGCAAGGATGGCGGTACTTTATCGTCTCAATCGGCATTGTCACCTTCGCCATGTTTGTTGTCCGGTTCTTTGTCTTCCACCTGTTCGAGTCGCCCAAGTTCCTCCTCAACAAGGGTCGTCAGCACGAGGCCGTCGCCGTCATCCACGGATTGGCGTACCGCAACGGCACCAAGACGTGGCTCACCTCAGAGCTCCTCGACCTAGTCTCTTGTGAGGATGGCGAGGATATCGTCCACGTTGCAGAGAAGAAGATTCCACCCTCGTCAACCATTGGTGTTATCCGTGAGAAGCTCCGGTCCTTCTCTGGGGAGCGTCTGCGAGTTCTGTTCCAGAACAAGACTCTTGGCGTGGCAACGGCTCTTATCTGGTTCTGCTGGGCCACCATCGGCATGGGCTATCCTCTTTTCAACGCCTTTCTTCCTCAGTACTTTGCTCGTGCACAGAACGACGCCTCGGATAACGTACAGTCCGAAACCGACACCATCTCATCAGACACGTACCGCAACTACGCCATTACCTCCGTTATGGGCGTCCCTGGTTCTCTACTTGCCGCTTATCTTGTCGACCGCCCGTCTCCCTTCCTCGGCCGCCGCGGGACGCTGGCCAGCTCTACGCTTCTCTCTGCAGTTTTCCTTTTCCTGTTCGTCTTCTATGGCACGACCTCGACCGCCCAACTTCTCATGTCTTGCGTCGAGGCTTTCGCCCAGAACATCATGTACGGCGTCCTCTACGCCTTCACACCCGAGATCTTCCCTGCTCCCGTTCGCGGTGCTGGTACTGGTGTGGCCAGCTTTCTAAACCGCATTACTGGCCTCATGGCACCCATTATTGCTGCTACTGTTCCTGGCGATGGTGCTACTACTCCTATTATCATGTCGGCTGTCCTTATTCTGTCGGCTTTCGTTGGCATCTGTCTCATTCCCATCGAAACCAGAGGTGCTTCACGACTGTGAATCCCTCAAACCTTACACTTAATAAACAAGCGCGGTCCCTGGCAAAGTATCGGGCATCGCATGATCTTACAACACGCATACTAACGACCTGGAGTCAAAGAGTGGTCTTGGGTATGGCTTGCATTTTTTTCTTGTCACCTACAAACGGCGTTTACTAGTATTTCCGACTTCGGTGTTCTTCATATAGGTGCCTGTTTAGAGCAGTCTACGTCTATTTAAAATGTAAAATATATTTTCCATAAAGTTTGCCTATCGGTTTCCCCTTGCGCCCGCTGGTGCATCAACTCTTCTTTTTCTAAGCGACGTTCCCATAGCATCTCTCACCATGGGGTCTGCTCTGATGGTGTTCTGCACAAGCCATTCCCTCATCTTGCCCTGCAAGTTAGACGTTGCCTCGGCATCGCCCTTGAACGGCGCCATCTCCATATCCAACAACCGCAAAGCGTCATTGTCAACCTGCTTGGCCAGCATCTCAAGTCGATTCAAGCTCTGTCGAAGAGCCTTTTCGTCCTGTTCTTCAGATCTCTCCGGCCCAGTAATCATGACCGCCACAAGCGGTCCTATCTGGTTAAGAGCAATGTAGAAGGTGATCGTCAGCCTTCGGGCTAACGAGATAACCTGGAATGGGAGGTATGGCGGAAGAGAGGTAACTCGAGCGAGGACGGCATTGATAGCGTTGACAAAGGACGGGAAGTCAGGACGCATTACGGCATTAAGCTCGAAGGTGCACAGAGCGATGAGGACGAGCCATCGGTAGTATTTTCCGAACTCCATATAACCAAATAAACCGAGTATGTAGATGGATGCGGCAGCAACGGCGTAGTGAGGCAAGATTCCCGAGACAACACCACGAGTGACATAGTCCCTGATAGTGACACACTTTTGCCAGCGCACAATCTCAGGTCCAAAGCGCTCGTACGCGAATCGCTTCGCAGTATCCTGCAAGGTGTCACTTGCAACCTTTAGGTGCATGAAGAAGGCGGCCGAGTCGCCAGCGTCCTTGCCGGCTTTGTCGGGGTGGTGCATGGCAGCCAGGCGACGGAAGCGCGTCTTAATCTCGCGGTCGGCAGCGTCGAGGGGAACGCCGAGGTCGGCATAGTAGGAGGATATACGGCGCTGTTCATAGTCGGCCTCGAAGATGGTGTAGCAGAGGTAGGCAGCGACGACGAGGATGTGGATAGTGCGTCGGTGCGAGTTGTAACGGGCTGAGCCCGGTGAAGGCTTTGGGTCGCCAGCACGGATGGTAAGACCGTAGTAGATGGTCTGAAGCCAGCCTGTTGCGAGCTACGAGGATGTGAGCAGGTCGAGATATCTCAAAGGAAGAGAGTACATACACTTGGGAGAAAGGCCCAACCTATCATGGACAAATAGCCAGACATAGTAGGCAATGGAGCATTACCAAATGCTCAGAGACTTTTAAAAGTATATGCGCATGTATCGAAAAGCGAGTGTCGAGAAAAGGAACAAGTTGGGCGTGTACAGGTATGGCCTTTGAAGTGGCCAGGTTGTACAGAGGTCGGGCCAGAAAGTTTTGTCCTGCCAAGACACTAATTTCTGCATATAATAGGGCACCCTAGTAAAATCAGAAAAAGCAAAAAATACAGTTAGGGTAATTCCTACTAATTTTCCTAGTAAATACCCTTAGCCTCTTTCTCTTATATTGCTAATAATCTTATAGGTCCTCTAGTAATATCCCTAAATACTAATATTGTGATATATACCTTCGTTATATCCCTTAAGGCACCTTATAGCAGTAAAACTACTAACGAAGTAGCCGAGATAATAGGGCTTTTAACGCATAGAAAGAGCTACCGTAAGCGAATATTTAAGCTTAGATAGAGAGGATTCCTTATTATATTAGAAAAATCATAGAGCTTAAAGGAGGGAATGAATATAAGGAAGGCAGGGATTATCCCCTGTAAAATTAAGCTATTTTAAGGTATCTTTGCTTTTGCTGTAATGTGGCTGATTTTAGCGCGGGACAAAACTTTCTGGCCCGACCTCCGTACTATGAGGTACCTTTACTAGTTCCAAAGGATCGCGCTGGCAAGTGTTCGTTGGTGTTGAGAGCTCCAGTGCGTCAGAGTGGGTCTCGGCTTTTTACAGGTATCACCTTGAACTTTCAACTTTCAACCTATACCTCCAATAGATGTACCTACCTGTATCTATCCTGGGTGTTCTAAGGTAATCCTATCGGATATAAAACAAGAACCTATATTAATTGAAGAAACCAAATGACAATGTCTTCTTGTCGAGTGCACAGCCACAATCCTTCAACGCCGTGACTGTCGGCGCCAAATCCGGTTTCAGCTTCGCTCTACCATGTTGAAGGCATAGCAAATCAAATCATGTATCAAAAACCAACACTAGGTATCGCGCTTACAATTGACTTCGAGAGGTTTCCCAAAGCACAAGCCATATTGTTTCTTCAACCTGGGCGACGGGGATCCTGAGCCAACCATCTTTCATCGTTGCATCCAACGAGCACCTACAAAGACTCGGCTCGTCGGCGCATGAAGAACATGCTGAAAATGGATGCTTCGACCAGGGCACCGCTGACATACTCTATAGTTCGTGGCGATATATCCAGGCGTGATTCGCTGTTGTAACCGCTTGAAACATCTTGCTGGCAGTCAGCTTGAGGGTGTTTGCAACCCTGTGGGCGAAGACGGTCGGCTATATTAGCTTCGAGTATCCTCTAATACCTTCCGGACGATGTCTTGTTTATGTGACTTCTGTTCGTCTTGTCTCATGATGTGTCTGCTGCAAATACTGGTCTTTGTTACGGCAGCGTGGGCAGCATGTAATGGCCACGATGCGCTCTGTAAGCGCAAGTTCTCAGATATCACCTTCATTGGCACTCACAATAGTGTCTTTGTAGGTGAATCACCAGTTCACAACCAATATATCTCAGTTACAGAGCAGCTCGACCTGGGCGTGCGGTTCTTGCAGGCTCAGACACAGGATAAGAATGGTGATATACGAATGTGTCACACACACTGCTGGGAATTGGATGAAGGCCCTCTAGAAGACTACCTGAAAGAGGTTTCTGACTGGATGGAGAAGAACCCGGACGAGGTTGTGACATTGCTCTTGACCAACATCGACGCTTTGCCTATCGAAAAGTTCGACACAGCATTTGATAGCACAGGGCTGAAGAAGCTTGTCTTTCGCCCAGAAAAGAAGCTAGCTTTGGACGAATGGCCAACCCTGCAGAAGCTCCTTAACAATGGAACTCGTCTCATCGTATTCATGGGTATCTTCCCTAGAACTACCCAGAAGTTCTAATCGTACTAACTCAAACTTAGACTACAACATGGACGAGAGCAAGGTTGACTACATCATCAACGAATTCGACTATTTCTGGGAGACTCCGTTTGGCGAAACTGACTCTTCATTCTCTACCTGCAAGGTCGATCGACCCGAGAACGGAGATGCTACCAAGCTTATGGGAATCGTGAACCACATGCTGAATCACGATGTCTTGGGCATTGTGATTCCGAATCAAGTCGACGCAGAAGAAACAAACTCGGCCGAGTCTATTCAGAATCAGGTAGACCTCTGTGAAAGTGATTGGGGCAGAAGACCAAACGTTGTCCTTGTACGTGGTTCACTGATCCGGTGAGAGTTCATCACACTAACACTTGCAGCTGGATTGGGTTAACGTTGGAGAGGGAGTAGACGCACAACTATCTTTGAACGGGCTGTGAGGCAAAGCTTAAGGCTTATAAACGTAAAGGATGTTTTGCACATCCAAGAAGTCACAACCATTTATCCTCTATCTGCGTTGTTTATCAATCGAAGGCATCAATCCTCAAATACTTCCAGAAGCAAGACATTAGTCATTTAGTAAAGCTCATATACCAAGTGAGATCTGGACATTGCAACAATCGGAGTAGAACTACTACTCTTCGATCACCGCGTAATTGGTTTAGTGGTAAAATTCTCCGTTGCCATTCGAGCAGCGTCGGGGAGCCCTGGGTTCGATTCCCAGATTACGCATCTTAACTTTTGCTCTTTGAGAGCAGATGCATTCCCTTTTGCCCTCGCAGATTGCGGTGTCGTTGTTTGTTGACATGGCGCATGTTGTGAGGTTATGAATGAGCCGGTATGTAAAGAGGTGCCGCTGATTGGCAGGGCCCGGCTCCAGGTAGACGATCAGGGGTTGACAATGTGCCTGGCTAGCGCAGTGTTACCCACTGAAC
>JABCKB010000333.1:0-70926 GCA_013184455.1 Fusarium continuum
GGGGATGGGGACTCGGGGAGCTGTCTAACCGAATGGCGAATTCCATCCTCATCAATCTCCTTCACAAGGCAGTTATTTCCGGGATAACTGCAGTACCTAGTAGTAGTTGGTCCGTCCTTGGTTAGCAAACAGCCAGACTGATGTTGGGAACAAGTCTATGCTACTTGTGTTGTCTCTACGACCAAGTCCTATAATACTAAGCCTCAAGTTTAGAAGGACAAGCGAGAAACAAACGAGGGCATTTCTCCTCTTCTCATCCCGTAAAGAAAGAAAGAAAAAGAAGAATGGGGCAAAAAGGATCACTGCATTGGCATTGCATGGCAGATCTTCCCCCTGCTCAATTACACAATACAATACAACACAATACAACACAACAGCCGTGTTCCGTTGCCGGAGAAAGCCCATGCCTCAAAATAGTCCACCGATTGCCTAATTTTTATAGTCAAAGAGGCTATTTATCCGTCGCCTTTTCTCTCCTTCTCCTCTTTTCGTCACTGTAGCTTCCTACCCCCCGCTTAGTTCTGGCTGCCCGGTTCTACTTGTGTACAGCATCACGCCTTGAGACAGGGTCAACGTTAGCCAAGGTAGTCAGTCAGTCAACTCCCTGTCGCTGTTGGTTGGTTGGGATATGATGATATGTAGCTATCCCTAAGGTAGCTACCAACATAAGGTACTTACAAGACTCAATCAACTGCTCGACAAGTTTTGCGGAATCTCACGTACACAACAAACACAAAAGTGCTGCAATACCTACTCCTACCGTCATTCGCACGAGTGAGTAGCCGACTGTCTCTTGGGTGCCGTTTCTCTTTGATACATCATGTCTCATCAGTCCCAGTCCCCTCGTGTGCATTCGTGTATGACTGCATATCGTGTCCCCCAAAAGCTTACGTGCCCTCTGTAACCGACACGCTTCGTCTCAGCAATATAATCAATGTGTCCCAACTGAATATGCATACTAACCTATAGCCATTGCTGGCTGCATTGAATCAACAACTCATGTGCCAACCAAGACATCATGCATTCATTCATGCATTCATTCACTCATACACACACAACATGCACTACCCAAGTCTTGCCTCTGCAAAGGATTTTCTAATTTTCACTTGATATCATTGGATCGAAGCCCGTATAAGAGAGCTTCTCAATCTCATGCCTGATCAACCCGATCCCATCCCATCCCATCCTATCCCTTGCCTTTCTCCAGTGCACGCCTTTTTCCTTCCCTTCCCTTCCCTCGCCCCCTCCGGTTCCGGTTCAAGTCAAGAAAGAATACACGTCGTAAACGAACCCTTTCAACCCCCCTTCTCCCAAAGTTGCGGAAAACAAACATGCAGCCGTTGCAGTTGAGCCCTCCCCCCGAAAAACAACCAAAATTTTCGTCAAAGCAAGCAAATCCTATGGGGGGATAAGAAAATGACACAAGCGCACGCAATCTCGTTATTTGGCCCGGGCAAAACAAAAAAACAAAGCACCAGGGAGAATGACAGTGAGAGTGACAGTGAGAGTGAGAAAAAAGACCACGGCGAAACGCCCTGCCCTTCCGTTCCGTTCCGCTTTCTTTCTTTGTTTTGTTTTTGCCATATGCCACCCTGATCTCTTCTTAAGGTGATTCTCGAAAAAAAGAAACAATCGTACACGTAGACACATTGAGGTGTAAGAGAGAATATTCGTCTGGCTCCGTGAGCCATATGCCATATGCCATATGCATCATGCTGATTATAACCCCTCTGACTCCTATTCATCGTTCATCACTTCCCTACCTCCTCAGTTCCTTCTACGAGGCATTACGTCGGCTAACACCATCCTAGTGGTAGTTGCCTCCCCAGCCGCCACGCTGCTGCTGCTGCTGCTGCTGCTGGCCGCCGCCGTAGTAGCCGCTGCCACCGAATCCCTGTCCGTACGATCCGTAGGGGCTATTTCCGTGCTGGCTGCCGCCGGCGTTGCCGCCCATGCCGTACGCATTGCTGCCGTGCAGGCCGTGGCCCTGGAGATGGCTGGGGTAACCGCCGTAGCCGCCAACGTTCTGAGGAGGCGGGAGGCCGCTCTGTCCTGCAGGGGCGTTGTTGGTAGCCGATCCGGGACGAGCTCCGCCAAGAGAGGGAGAAGGACCGGAAGCAGCCTTGGACTCGCCAAAGGGCTTCAGGTCATCAGCCGAACCAGCGTTGCCAGGCTGGGCTGGGCTGTTGAACGACTGGCCCTGAGACTGGAAAGAAGAGGCTCCCCGGGCAAAGCTGTCATGGACACTACCGAAGGAGCTGCCACCAAGACCGGGCTGGCTGCCAGCCTGGCTCGTAGCAATACGGCCATAATCGCCCAGCCCAGAGCCCAGAGCACTGTCTCGGTGAAGGGAAGACTGGCCGAATCCCGCAGGAGACGAGCTATGATCGTAGGGCGCGTTAGGCGAAATGCCGTAGGGCTGGCCGTACATACCGCCCTTTCCATAAGGACCAAATCCACCTTGACCGTATCCAGAATAATATTGGTGATAGTAAGGGTTGCTATAATAGGGGTGGTTGTAGCCGGGATACTGCTGGCCGTGCGACTGAGGCTGAGATCCCTGACCCGGCTGCTGCTGTTGCTGCTGGGCCGGCTGTTGAGGCTGCTGTTGCTGAGCCTGAGTGGTGGGGTTGGGAGTGCTGTTGCCACTGTTCTGGGCGTCCACGGCACTTCCACCGAATCGAGGCTGGTTGTGCAGGCCGCTCTGAGGATACTGGCTGAGGTTATCCGCCTGAGAAGCTCCGTAGCCGCCGAAGGGTCTCTGCTGGGAGGCAGTGGCATCCTGCTGGCCCTGTACTCCCTGCTGGCCGAACTGCTGGCCGTAATAGTTGTAGGGGTTTCGATCGGGTTGGTTCGCAGTGTAGTAAGAGGCGTAATCGCTGGGCGCTGAGCTGAAAGCACCACCAGGCTGCTGAGCCTGGGAAGTCTGTGAGGGGAAGTTGTCGAAAGGGGGTTGAGAGGAGGGGGTGCTCTGCTGGTTGAAGGGATCCAATGGCTTCTGGGGAGGTGCCACGGGCTCCTGAACGCCGGCCTGACCAAAGCGGCTATATTGCTGAGCGCTGGAGGCGGGGCTCTGGCCAGGGATCTGAGATTGAGCCTGGGTCTGAGCAGCAGGAGCTGTAACATGGTCAGCATTCAAATGAGACGTCGTATTCACAAATGCCGTACCAGTAGGGGCCGCAATCGGGGCGACTGTAGAAGCGGGCTTCTGCGCAAAGGAGTCGGGCACGGCGGCTTGAGTGGCAGGAGGAAGCGAAGTGCGAGGATGAGTGACAGGTGAGTCGGCTGGAGGCTGAGCTCTAGTCTCGGGCTCCTCTCGGTCGCCATCAATGTCTTCATCGCCGTTCAGGCTGAAAGCTCCGAACTGAACAGCAGCTCGATCAACCTCACGGTTACCGGGCATACGCACAGCTTCTTCTTGATCGAGGACACGTCGCTGGTGGTGGTGGTGACTGGGAACACGGGCGGCTCGCTCAGCGGTAGCTTTGGCGGCAGTTGCAGCAAATCCGCTAGGGGGGGCATGCTGCTGCTGGGCGGCCGAGATAGGTGTAGCAGTAACACTGGCAGGATTCTGTCGTGGGTCCCAAGAGTCAGCGGTGGTGCTTGCGACAGTACCAGTCGGAGGCGGTTGGGAGTCGTCAACAACCTGTTCAAGATTTGATTCGGTAAGCTCATCCTTGGAGGGGGGGAGAGCCACCTCGGGCTCTACATTAACATGAGGAACTTCGGCGGGAGTAGCGGCAACGGCAACAGGCGTGGTCTCATCAGCTTCGTCGGCGGCGGGGGCAGAGGCGGATTCAGGCTCGGGCTCGGGCACAGCCTCGGGCTCGGATTCGAGAGGTTCGGGGGGGGATTCAGGTTCAGCGGGTTCGGCTGCTGGCTGGGTAGCAGCAGGAGCTTCCTTGGGCTTGGGAGGGGCCTTGGGAGGAGCCGACTGTCGTAGCATGCTTGCCCAGGTCTTGACTGCGGGAGCAGCAGGCTTGGGTGCTTCAGCGGTCGCCGAGAGGGCAGGTTGTTCAGCAATGGGTTCTTTTTCCTCTGGGGTGTCCGCCTTGGGTTCCTTAGCGCCCCAGGCAGATGACTCCTCTGTGGGAATAGACAAGGCTGCGTTCTCCTTGGTTCGAGCACCGTTGATGGGAGCAGCGGCAGATCTGCCACGTGTGCTACGGCCACCTCGATCCGTAGCTCGGCCTCGACCTCGGGCTCCCTCAGATGCAGTACGGCCACCACGAGCAGCTCGGGGGCCAGTAGACGTCGGGTCGTTCGAAGGTGCAGGAGCTTGATCCTTAGCCTTGGCTCGAGAAACCTTCTTGGGCTTTGAGACTTCGCCCCATTGCGAAATTGTACCTAGAAGAGGGCAGGTGTTAGCAAAAGAGCCAGATAGCGTGAGATCGCGAGGACAGGAGCACTCAGCGCGCAGCTCTTAAGAGCAGCGTGTATGTTCAGCGCGGGCGCGAGCGGTGGACTGAGGTGGGTAGGAAAAGGCCTGACATACCCTCAGCGATACGGGTGACGGCTTCGTTCTCGTCGCCGTTGGTCTCCTGGAGAGCGAAGAGGACATCGGCCTCGGACCAGTCAGGGAACATCTCGCGGATCACCGAAGTCTTGTCGCCGTATTGCTTTCGAAGCTCGCCAAAGTCGCCTTCGTCTTCAAATGCACCCTGAGAATCAGCGGTGCTGTGGTCGGGCTTGTCGCCATTGGTTCGTCGGCCGCCGCGACCGGCAAAACCTCCTCTACCACCACGGCCAGAGCCTCTGCCGCGCGAGGCGGACGTCCGTGAAGTCACTTCGGACATTAGATGGGTTGTGGTTGATTATGTGCTGGGTGTGTGCGTGTTGTGTGGGAGGAGAGCTATGGAGGCTCAAAGTGTGGAGAGGAAAACAGTGGAAGAAAAAAGGAAGCGGCCTGTCAGCTGTCCTCTGAGGGAGCAACAGGCAGGTTGGAGAAGAGAGTCGACCGTGAATCCGTGGTCGACAGGTCAGAATGAGGGCGTCGATGAAGAGGAAGAGAGGGAGTTTAGGCGATTTGATTTGGTGCTAGGCGAAAGGGAGAGGAAGAGGAGACGAGACGAGGTTTTCCCCAGAAGCAAAGCAGAAGAAATGGAACCTTAGGTTTGCTTGGGCTTAAGGTAATGTAGGTAGGTCCAGTAGGTTGACCTCCAGTTCAGGGCATTCAGCGGTAGTGGAGGAGGTTACGAAGGTTTTGCCTCTAGCGGCTGGCCCGTGGTGACGCGCCCCAGTCTAAGAGTTGTCCCTCTTTCAGGCCTCTGGCCCCCTGATAGACACGTCCACTCAGGCGATTGAGGGGGCACTTGCGCTGACTCTCAGCCCTCTTACAGTGGCTCAGTAGGTGCACTGGACGTGAACAAAAGCTACCAGGATCTAAAACTGTCAGCTCATCCAATTGCAAGCGTCCGACGTCGACACTTTGCCCTGGCCGGAAGCAGATCGACCTAAATATTGGGGACTGTTTGCCAGGTGGCGTCCAGTAAAGTATAAGTATCCAAACGGCCTGGCCGCAAGTACATCTACATCCCTCAAGTCTTCTGTCCTTTGCCGTTCTTGTGTCACTTGGTACCTCGACCATCAGAGCCTTGACCTTCCCTTGCTCGCTTAGCCCCAAGTTGAACCAAGGATCTTTGGAGCTCGCCGTGTTCGGGCCCCCTGCGAGTAGCCCACACGAGCACGTAACAAAGAATCCGACTTGGACTTGATGAATGTTGGAGAAGAACGTCACATTCTCATTCAGGGACAGGGACGTGCCTATCAAATTGCTTTATGCGGAGAACTAAACCTACAGACAGAACGTACATACTAACTACATGAACGTTTTCATCACCGCTCTTTTCTCAGCTGGTTCGAGTCTCATCAAGACGCAATTGAGGGTTACACACAGGCTAGCATTCACTCAGGCGCCGTCTCGTCGATACATCATCATCGGTCGTTTTAGAATGCGGCACCTGAGTGTTCGGCTGTCAGCGCTCTCACCCTCAAGGCTGCGTGAAGCTGCTGTCAGGTACCCTTTGGAGATCTGTGTACCGATACTTTCAAGCGCGCACAAGAAGCGCTCTCAGAGAACGAGCTAGATCGCGATCGAAAGTCTCTATACACCAGCGGCAGACCAAATTTCAGGGCCAGGGGGGCTGCTGCAACCACCACCAGCCTTAGTGCAGGTCAAGGCCCACTCAAGCTCCCTCCTTGCTTTGGCACATCCCCGTCACATTCACAATTCACACCAACCAATAGCCAAGACAGCAACAGCCTTTTGTGCCACGGTCTTCTCAGAACTTGAATGCTCAGTGAAAATTATTGATAAACCATCCAATCTCTAATTACAAAACTATAGGCTTTAGCATACCAAGCAAACATCCTGATAACTTAGATACCATAGCATCAGGAGACTATTCCCGTCGTTTCTTATAGATATTGACGGTGCCCAAGCCACCCGAGGCTGACAGCCCCTCACATCACATGACGTCCCGCCTTGTGGCGCAACTCGTTCGACGATGGCATCATGCTAGGTTCGACTCCAGACGCATGACTTGAATCCAGCAACGCCAACCCCGCCCTACTTGCGAATACGTGATCGTCCGCCGAACCGCTATATCACATCGGCTTCTCTAAGGGCAGGGCGTTCCATCGATATATTTGCCCATTCACCTCAATTACCCTTTCGCCCGCCATGTTTACCACAAAGT
The DNA here is from genome assembly GCA_013184455.1 of Fusarium continuum. NCBI lineage: Eukaryota > Fungi > Ascomycota > Sordariomycetes > Hypocreales > Nectriaceae > Fusarium > Fusarium continuum. The sequence continues at coordinate 6,699 of JABCKB010000333.1, forward strand.
CGGTCCAGTCGCTCAAGAATCTCTTCGCGTCCTATCACGAACCCCTACCCCTGTCAAAACAACAGTCTCAGAAACTACTCGATGGTCTCAAGACATCCTTTCGAAAACAGCTCGATCAAGAATATGGAGAGAGCTCCAACAGCCCGTCGCAGCCTGCTGTGAAACCTGTCGATCCCAACCCTACACGACTATCTGCTGCGAACCGTCATTTGAAGGATATCCTCTCAAATCCGCTGTTCAGCTATAACAAAGATGTCACATCAACGTTCCCTTCAAGTTTGGCCCCTGCGGCTCTGTCTACTCCTGCGCGCGATCCCATAAAAGTTTTCGACCATGCCGTAGCTCGTGGATTGATGACGCCCAAAGCTGCAATCGGTTGTATGCACGCCAAAGCAAAGCAGCTCCAAGCACAAGAGCCTGGTCTTGGGGGTCTCGCTGACTCAGGAATGTCGGCACGTGTGATAAGATGGCTTCGATCTTGTGGTGCTGAGCAGGACTTGCGATTCATGGACAATCAGACTTTCATTCGGACATTGGCCCCATTCCTAGTGGCAGAAGGTATGGAGGAAGTCGCTTGGGAATGGCTTGTGCGAACAATCAATGATTCTTCTGGAAATCTGTCAAAGGAGAAGCGTCTAAAGAGAGCCTCTCATCTACTCGGAGAACTCGTCCGGACAAAGTGCCAGCCACAGTATGGCAACCTCGATTCAGGCATTTCGACCATGTTGCAAGCACAGCAACTATTCCGAACTAGCCCCTTGCTCTCAGATCTGCTAGTCTCCTCATGGAGATCAGTCTCATGGCTCTCTACCGTCGAGGCTTACAGCCGTCCCGCACCATCCGAAGAACTCTTTGATGCCCATATTGCTACGGCTGATCGTCTACCACAGCCGTTCCTCTTGGAGCGTGCTCACCTTCACCTCTACCACCCCACACATCCCGACTTCCTCCCTGCACTCAAGTTCTTTAAAGACAAGGATAGACTTCGAAGGCTAGTCAATGCTGTTGGGCCCAAGAAGTCAAAGCCTGAGAAGCTGAGCGTTGTCTCGTGGCTTGCCTTCTTGGGCCATGATACTGTCAACCACTTGGCTCAGTCTGGCAGAACTCAAGAAGCTCAGGGTGTGACGGATCTGTTGCAGGCAGAAGTGGCCAGTCTTTTCAACAACAAGCTGGAGCCGGCTTTGGGGTCTTGAGGAGTTAAAAGGGATCAAGCCTTTCGAACAAAGTTGTTTCATGCAACCCCTGGGCTCTCATCCAACCTTGAAAATTTCGACACTTGAGGGACTTGACCCCACCAGTTGCCGCGGGACTTGACACGCTGCAGTGTTCATGGAGTACCAATACAGTCAAGGTGATGAATAGGTTCTCAGCGAGTTGTGGTTGCCAGAACATTCAATCACAAATTTGATCACGTACAATACTGGAATTACGGCGGCACATATGGAGTTAGTTATAACGATACCACGATGGAGTCATTAAATGGCCTATCACGCGAAAGCGTACAATCAATTTGGATAAACAGACAATTCAAACTTTTCATTGCCCAACAGACTTTAAATCATTGCCGTGCTTTTATGTCATGGTATCTATCATTGCATTATTGCAGACGTTAATCTAAATGGCTCCCTACTTCAATCAGAGTCGCTCTCTTCTCCCTTTGGTGAAAAGCCATTGAACTCCTCCTCATCACTATCCGACGCAGGACCCTCGCCAGCGCCATTTTTCTCATCTTCGTCGTCGTCCTCCTCTTCAATCTCAAAGGCACCAGAAATATCCCATCGGTCACCCTTGGCGCTCTTGCTGATGTACTTGACGAACTTGAGAGCACCGCTATCGCGCATGACGATCGTCATCTTGTTCCACGACGCAGACTGGAAGAAGAGGATGTTGTCGTCATCGTCGCCAGTCTTGTACACGGCTGCATCCTCGTCGGCGTCGTCGTCGCCAGACATGAAAATCTCTTGACCGCCGACTTCGGGAACTTGCTCTTTCTCGTCCTTCTTGTCAACCTCAACGGCCTTGGCTTTGCCCTTACCCTTGCCCTTGCCCTTGACATCCTCGCCGTTTTGCTCTCCCTCGGCTTCCTCTTCGGGCTCTTCGTCCTCGTCATCGCCCCAGCCGGGGGTTGGTGTGAAGCCGAGATTGATCTCGACGCGCGCCTTGCCCTCGTGGCCGGTGGCGAGGGTGTAGTCCAACCCGCGGCGGAAACGACGGGCGAGGAGATCGGCGCTCTCGATAGTGGTCTTCGTAGCCATCTGGAGCCATTGGCGGAACTGGCGACTTGGCAAGAAGATGTCGAGGAGCTCTGTGATGGGGGACTCCTCCTGCGAGGTGCGCAGCTGATCAGGACCGCTGGGCTGCTGGTAGAGATATCGGGCCTTGTGGGGAGGCTTTGCCACGCGCCACGAAGAGGTCTTTTCTATCGTGGGAGTATCCTCCTGTGCGGGCTTCTTCTCCTCAGCCTCGACGTAGTCCCTGAGGCGCTGCGCGAACTTCTTGCCCAGAATGTCTGGCAAGGTGATCTCAAACATCTCGTTGAAGGTTTCGGAGATCTCTTCTAGAGCGTCGGGGACCAGGTATGCGGGTGAGATGTACTTGAGCAGGAATTCAAGATCGGCCTCGTCGAAGCCCTCCTGGCTAGTCTGCGACTTGTCGACCTTCACGACCTGTGGCTGGGGCATGTCGTATTGAGCGGGATTACCCTGGAGCTGCATGAGGCCGCTGTTCTTTGCGTTTCTCTCTTCCTCGCCCTCGATGTAGCCCTCCTCTCCAATCTGGGGGATATGGAACCATCCGCTAATGGCCATACGAATGCGACCACCGTCCTTCTCGAGCTGCTTCTTGGTCTCGGCGCGGTAGACCTCCTCGACGTCGTGGAAACTCTCGCCAGGCTGGACGGCGAAGAAGCTCAGCTGGTTCCACGCAGGCGGGATGACCTTTGTGACATCAGGTAGAGGTGTCTTGGCGATCTCGCCCTCCTTGTCCTTGAGTTCCTGGACGGGAAACAGACGAAGCGCGCCACCCCACTCGGGCTTCCACGGCGTGTCAGGGTCGACGAGGTAGAGAATGTAGCTGACGCGACGGCTACCAATGACATCGTCGTGGCAGAGCAGATAGCATCCAGGTGTGTAGATGTTGATGGCCATGTCGGTCTTGCGACCGCTCAGAGGGCCACAGTTGGTGATATGGGAGACATAGTTGCGGAAGGCTTCAGAGTAAATGGCGTCGCGGAGCTTAAGCAGCGAGGGCAGCTTGGCCAGAGACTTGTCGTCTAGGCCGTCGAGGTTGGCAAGGTCGCCCGATTGGTGAATCTTGTAGATGTCGGTCTCCTTGGGTGTGAACTCGACATTGTCCTTGATCTCGCTGCGCACCGACCGAAGGAGAGAGTCGTCGACAAGGCCATTGATGACAGCGTGCTTGTAGGGCTCCGATTGAGCATACTGATCCGTGTACGAGTCGAGAACCTTTTTGTCAAAGAGGCCAGCGCGAAATCGCTTCTGGGCTTCGTCGACGCTGAGGGCTGCCAAGGCAAGAATTGTTAGTAGGAGCTTGCGGAACAGAGGAATTGGCTGTGCTTACAAGGCTTGGACTTTTTCTTGTTGGCACCAGAGGCCTCTACGCCAGCTTCCGCTTTTCTCTTCATGATGGCTCGAGCAATTGAGTTAACTTCCAGGAGTTGTGCGAGGTGGAAGGGCTGCTGCGGAAAGGAACTCGGACGTGAGAGGTAGTTGTGCGAAGTCGCAAAGAATAATAAGAATGGGCTGACGTCGCCAATCTTTTAAAATTTATTGGCTCCGAAAATCGACCCATCCTCAGCGTTGGGAACCGCTCTGTACCCTGCCGATGCAAGACGGACTGAGACCTGTGGCCACAATCTTCTTGCTCTACTATTTCTTCTTCTGTGCATTCTCTCCTCTCGTGAATAGCTGGGTCTATAATTATCATGCATCAATTGCAGCTAATTCTGCTGTTTCTGAACCACCTTCAGCGCAAGTAACTGCCACGGGCGCTAACATGAGCAGCCATGATGATGGGCCGATAGTGGGCCTTATCTGATCACTGGCTGTTGGAGCCGGCATGATGCACAAAGTTATGCATAGCCTATGCACGTACGCGCCGATTCAACTATTGACGAGTAATAGTCTTCCATAATGTCAACATGCGACTCTAATACTTGAAAACTAAAACATAAAATAGGACTAGATTGGTTGAACTTCAACTACAGACCAGATGCGCCGAGTCCCGCGCTTAATCATTGTTGTGGCTTCACCTGCTTGATGTTAAGTCCAGTCAAAGCAACGAGATAAGACGAATAGAAGCACTGAAACAAGATGTCAGGAACTTTGCAATAAACGGGAATCTATTCTGCGAACTCCCAAGTAACCAGCTTTTCACACGTTCATTTTCATCTCTCATCACATCATCACTAAACTCCTGTCTATACCTATGCCCACACAATACGTCAAACACCAACTTACTTTGCACTTCGAGCATCGACAGCCTGGCGCAGCTGGGCGATGACCTCGGAGGGGTCCTTGGCTCCAAACACAGCGCTTCCTGCAACGATGACATTGGCACCAGCATCAGCAGCTTCGTCGATTGTCTTGGGTCCGAGACCACCGTCCACCTCGATGTTGAGCTCGGGGTACTTTTCGCGCAGGGCCTGAACCTTGGGCAACTCGGATGCCATAAACTTTTGACCGCCAAAACCAGGGTATACGGTCATGATGAGGACCATCTGTGATTTTACGTCAGCATCGCCTGTTTCATGGGCATACTGACCACGCTCACATCAGGCCTCTCCTTCTCCTCACTGTTCTCCAGAATCTCCCACAGCACATCGACGGAAGTATCGGGCTTAATAGCAATACCGGCCAGAAGCCCTTGGTCGTGGATATATCGAATAAGTGCCTTTGGGTTGGTCTTTTCGTCCGTCTGTTGCTCGGGACTCTCGGCAGCGCTGGAGAAGGCGGCCTCGTAGTGGAAGCAGTAGAGGTTGCAGCCAGCTTTCTTGAACTCCTTGACCCATTTCTTAGGCTGTTATCCCAGTGTAAGCTTCTAAATACCCCGTGAACTCGTAACTCATGGATGAGTATCTACCTCTGCAATCATCATATGACAATCAAAGGTGCCCCGGCCGTGGGCCTCGGTGGGCTGATCGACGTGACCTCGGATAGACGCGACAACAGGAGGACCAAATGTGATGTTGGGAACAAAGTGGCCGTCCCTATCGAGTCAGCATGGTCCAATCGCCTCACCTTGAATTCGTAACATACATAATGTCGACGTGAAGCCAGTCTGCGCCCTGCTCTATGGTGCGGGCACAGTCATGGCCGAGCTGAGCAAAGTCAGCCGACAGGATAGAGGGGGCGATGATGGTCTTGGGAGCCATTATTGAGGGCATACACGGTCAAACAAGAGTGTAAGAGTCACGTATGATGGTGGAGAGAGATTCGGTCCATCTTTGGAACCTCTTCTATGGTGGGGTTATTTCCACTGCTGACCGTCCTCGGTGACGTTGTTGGTGGGGTCATTCTAAGGTCGTGTCCTTGTGGGCCAAGTCTTTAACAGAACCCGCTTTATCTTCAGGGTTGGGCCTGTGCAATGGATAAATTAAGTAACGTTAAAGAGCTGTTGGTCCGTATCCGTACTTTTGGTAAAGATCCAACAACAACAGGGATATCTAAGTGATCGCCAATGGAGGTCCTGGTGTAAGCGCCTTAATGCAATGTCCTGGACGATGCCACTTGGTAAACTGAGAGGCACATGTTGATACAGAAGAATAGGATGGTGGTAAATTGGTCTAAAAGATCGAGTCTTCTTTTCATTTCAAGCAATCCGGCTTGTAAATCATCGCCAACAATGGCGGCCTTGCGGCAACCGCGTAGTAGTACATGGCTTCAAACTCCGTAACTCTCCATGTATAGAACAGAAGGTGGTCAGTTTCCCTGCTGATATCCAATAAGGTTCCTCCTCTTGATCCTGGCAAACATCCAAATACAGTTTCAATCTTCAAGCCTCCCATTCACAGAGCAAACAGCATGGCCATCATGACACCCAATACACCAGCGGCGCCTCCACGCGAAGCAGCATTGTTGTTATCATCGTCGCTGCTGCTGCTATTACCCGCGGCCGATGTCTGGCTGCTAGTAGCGCTCTTGGTAGGTGTGGTCGTGCCGCTTGCGCTGTCTGAGGCGGCACTCTTGTCGCAGGTAACCTCGTCTGGCAGGTCGGTTACTCCAGCGGTCGAGCAGATCTGCTTCGCGTACTTGACGGCCGTTTCTCTGCCCTCGGAATCACACTTGTCCTCGAGACAGCACGAGATTCCAGAGAGGAAGGACTTGTTGCTGCAGATACACTTGATCTCTAGCTGGCCGCATCCAGCGACGCCGCCGCCTGAGGTGTACTTGTCGACACAGGGTTGCTGCAGATACACAGGCAATATTAGCATGGTTTCCATCATTGTAGGCGGTCATGGCCTGTTACGGGTGTTATCAGTAGATGGTGGAGGGTGCTTGCAACGTACCGCGCATTTAGGGAGCTTCTCTTGCTGGGCGGCAACAAGGCCAGCCAGAAGGACGGACGTGAACACGGACAGCTTCATCTTGATTACAGGATGTTGAATTGCTCTGGTAAAGAAGAAAGAGTGTAGAAAAAAGTACGCCAAGGTTTCGGTACGCGCGTCGAGAATTTAAAAGACTCCCTTTTTGAGACAGACAGTTTTATCCAGCTCACCAACGGTAAATAAGCTTGCCTTTTACCCAGGACTTACATTTCATTTATGTACACTCAAGCACCCGACAGCCGACATAACCAGCCTAGCGGGCCCCTCGGAAACGCAGAAAGCGTCCCATTTCCCCCCAAATGATGTGCAGATCACCAGCCAATCGCCGCATCTCCACGTGTTCTAGACCAGCTCGGCAGATTAGACGCCGGGACTGGTCTAGCCCGCTGTCGACTTATAGTCGGCTGGAGCGGCCGCATGAGGGTGGTGATCAATGCCTAAATATCTACAATAATTTCAATTGAAGTTGTGTTTCGAGACGATGTATCATTCTTCTCAGAAGCGACATAAACATTGCATGGGAGGCTGCGGTTCCCAAGGTGGCTCGGTCGTCTCGTCTCAGTGAGTGTCTCAATACAAGCCACTTCGTATCAACAAGATTTAGTCGTTTCCGATAGTCTGGCGCTATTGGAACATACCTACTTAGGAGCAAACACACCGAAAGAGGAAAATCATAGCCAGGCACGCGAGGTGGCTATGGAGGCTTGGAGCATAAAACGTCTCGAATTCCTAGGGACGGTTGACCATCGCTATTGATTCTTCTAGCGTCTCGATTTTTGCTTCTATCTTGGGGTCCAGCCCGGTGATCAGTCGGAAACTAGTCTTTGCTCAATAGACGCCTCCGCCGCTGATCCCCGTAAGCCATCAGAGTTTCTATCAAGTTCAGTCTCTCTTACATGCAGTGTATTGAAGGACCAGACTTGTGGGTAGCATGCTCGCATAGCTTGCATGTCACCCCTACCCACTTTCAATGTTGTTCCTGATGACAAGACAGAGCCCGGCTCTCGGGCTTGTCGCTTGTTGGTTCGCCCTCAAACAAAGTTTAATGAGGCCAACTTCATCATTAAAGCATTCAGGCTTGTTGATGGGTCTTTTTCATACTCTCTTACCCTGCTTGAGAAGATCTGACACCTTAGGGGGGAGCACGAGAGCACTCCGGTCGTTTCTGCGGAAGAAGTCAACCAACGACACAGCCGTCTTTTCTGGCAAGTCCTCGTGAATAAAGTGGCCTGCTTCGGGAAAGACTTGCAACGCATATTTCCCTATTTCATTGTAGTCAGTTTCCAAGTTCTAGGCGGTAGTACACTCAGTGGATGTAAACTTACCCTGCATCTGACCGATGGTCAACTCGGTGTCCAGCCTATCAGTTCCAGCCAGCAGTAGTAGTTTTCCTCCTCTAGCCTCCAAGAATTTCTTACTCAGACCCACGAACCAATCTTCCCAGTATGGTTGAGTTGCACCTAGATTAGTCCGCCATCTCCACGGCCGCGTTGGGTCGTCGTTTTCGTCAAAGACGAGCAGTGCAGGGACAGACGTCCGGGCCGATATTGAGTTGCGTATCGTCCGTGACCGGATGTGCCATTCAATGCCTGCCTGCAGCGTCGCAAAGCCCAGTGGTCTCGAAGACAAATAGGTGTGCATGCTCTGCAGGGCATCTATAGCCGAGCCCTCAACAACATCCAGCACAGCATAGCATAGAACAGATGTTCCCAGTCTTCCCGACTTGGCCAGGTCAATCACGACAGCTCCACCTAGGGAGTGTCCCACGAGTACTATCGGGGGCATGTCCGCCCACGCCATCTCTGTCTTTGTGAGCTGGACAACATTGAACATATCCGACGATAGCGTTTCTAATCTCATGTCCAGTGCCTTATCTCCAGGCGCATACGTCGAGCCATGGCCTCTGCAGTCCAAGGCCAGGATGCCAGCCGTCGACAAACGCTTCCTTATCTCAGAAGCCACAACAGCAAATGATAACCCAGAAGATCCTGCTCCATGGTGCATCACAAACAACGGCCCCTTTCCCACTGGCGAGGTGAGATAAGCGTGGTAGACTACCTCCGGGTCTTGCTCTGACTTCAGGGACAACTCGCGCTCAAAGTAGGTTGTCCAGGGGATCTGCTCCAGGGTCCTGCCGCGGGCGACTCTGTAGCCTGTCAGTCCCGCGATGTTTTACTTGACAACAAAATTGATTAGAGACTACCCTTGAGGTCGAGCAAACAGCTTCTGGTTGGGCGATGGTATGATGGTCCCTGTCGAGGAGACGGACGACGCCGACGAGGCTGAGGAGGAGTCATCGTCGACAGGCTCCGGGAGCTCAGGGAGCGTATCATTCTCTTGTTCCTCGTCAAGTTCATCAAAGGAATCGTTGGATATGCCGTACTTGGCCTTGGCCCATGCTCGCTGCAGGTCGCTCATGATAGATGTGGTGTACAGATGACGTAGGTTCCATTCGCACTGCCAATATGCAAAGAACCAATGCCTTTCCGATGCTGACGCTCGTTGTTGCCTTGAGCCTTTTCGGATACTTCGTCTTATCGATATCAATACTAATTCCCGGTGTTGTCTTTTGCGTGCAACTGGTGATGACGGTCGTGCGATACGTCAGCCAAACCAGCTCAACCCAACTTGATTTGCACACAATTACTGGGGCACAGTGCCTCTGTCTACTGAGGAGTAATCGCACTGTCCGTGGAGCACATTTTACTAGTAGCTCTACAGTGCGTAGTGGCTCGCGTGCTTGTAACTAGGTACCAGGTATTTTCTAAAACTCTTCTGATTAACGTCAGCCATTTCGCAATTGGATTGTAACTCAGAACGATCAAACGTACGCTGGGGGCATAAAGTCATTGGTTTTTCGCTAGCAAGAGCCATCTTGACCGGTTATTGCAAGTTAAGTTGTGAATGGCTGAGTTGAGTGAGTTCCTAGTTTCTTAGTGTGCACTGATGAGACTATTGAACATCAACAACTGCATGTGATCTCTGTTAAATCTCGATATTCAATTCGGACTCATTGATCGAGCTATCGACCAGTCGCCTGCATTTTTCGAGCCCTCGCATAATTGGACAATTATCAGTATCCTCCCGTCGTGAATGTGTCCTTTTTTTGGCCAGTGATTGACTTTTTGGTCTTACTACCTGTTGTCTGATAGGACCATGTAGTTCTATGCGGACGCCTCATCCGACCTGTATGTTCAACTCTTCCTCCCCGACCTCATCGTGCATTCTCTATTCTCTGGGCTGCGAGGGACCTCGCATGCAGTAGTTCAACTCTCATGGAGGCTAGCTAAGTAATATTTCTCACGATACATCACTGAAGAATTTGGGTTGAAATACGGCAGAGCAGTTAAGAATCAGTATGGGGAGATGTAGCCTACCCTGTATCGGCAACCGTCTCTTCTTCACTTTGAAAGACTTGCTCACGTCTCAAAATCCTCTAAAACCTTTCGTTGCGAGACTCGGCCGAGCCATTGACTTCACCTGCTTGAACCCCTGTCTAGGCACTTGCAAAAGAAATGGAAACTTTGTTTGATGCCTGAATAGGCTAGCTAGGTACCTACTGTTCACCGTTCGGGCCCAGTACCTAATCTTGCTCGAGGCGTGATGTCTGCTAGCGGCTCGAAGATTCCTTGTTCCTGCATCCCTGGACCGATTTTGCGGAGCTGGCAAGGACGAACCCAATCTAACATCCGCTGTCTTAACTGCAAGGAGGAATGGGCTGGAAGCTAACCAATGCAGTAAGGTGGCACAGTGGGAGACGAAAAACGAGTTGTAAATATCCATTATAAAAAGCACGTCACACTGTTGTCATTGCATTCGGGATCCATGCAAGCTTTAAACCCTGTTGGCTCTAGAACGAGCACATTCGTCTTCGAATACCTATCACAGTGAGTCTAAAGCACTAAGACGGAGATGTGTCGTCCCTTGAGAAACTGTGGCTACATAACCCATAACATATAAGTTAAGAGTCTGACGACACAGAGTCTGGTAACTCTATAACTACATAACGTTAATAGCTAGTTGCTTGATTGGGACCACTACAAGAGACACAAGATAAGAAAAAGATAACCTTGGAGGGGTATAGGCGTAAACCTAGTCCTGAATAAGATTGTTCGCAACGTCAAGGGTCTTCTTAGAGCTGCCTCGCACTCCGTAGCTCGTGGAATTGCTTGACAAGGTCTAGTATATAAAATACCCAGTGGAGGCAACCTGGGTGGTGCCTAGGTAGGCAATAAATAAACCATGTCACAATACTTACAAGTGTAATAAAGAGTCAAAAAAGAAACGAAACCGGCATGAACTAGTCTCGTAACCCGAGCAGCCTAGCAGCCTCGGAGAGGCGGCCCATTCTTGATGAAATTATCCATCTTCCGGCTATAAAATGTAACCTTGGATCACGCAGCTACATTGGACTCTGGTCACAAGTCTTTGGTTTCTGTCAGAGGCTAGAACAGGCAAGGCGCCTCTCGGACATTTTCGCACTGGTCCCAAGGGTTTGCAGCCATCGACCAGAGATCTGAGACTCCGCAGAATATCTGGGAGTGGCGCCACCTTTAACATCCTAGCCAGCGGCCAGCAAGTCCTCGATGTTATAACGATCGCCGAAGAAACTAGAAAATAGGCCGGGTGCTCCGCAGAAAACGGATTACTCATTCGTACCCCCAAACTGCGTTGAAGTTGGCGCATTCTCGTGATGGGTGCGTTCCAAAAGTGCCTGTTTCCAGCGGGCGTAACGTCAGACGCCAGCGCCAGGCGTTTCCAAGTGAGCGGCTAAGTATGTACTCTGCTATCATGTACGACATCATGGATCGCTACCCTACTTAGTGATAGAACTGTTGTAGGCCCATAGCCAGCCAACTGAGTGTTGATGAGGTCGTCAGCGTCTTTTTGCCAGAGGGTGATATTTTGCAACTTCAAATTTTGTCCTCGAGATTGCGCATTGTGCGACACCTGGCTGTCGGAACGGGGCACAGGCCGATGGTAGCTATATCAAGGATTTGCTGCAAAGATTCGTTTCGTCATTTGGTGGATTCGCAGTGCTCACTCTCTGATAACGTGGTAGCAGGTTTGTTTCCACGATCGGTAGGTAGGCTGGTTGGTGTCTGTAGGGGGGTTGTGACCTCTAAAGGTATATGCAATCTAACACCAAAGAGAATATTGTCTCTGACAGCGTGATTGCCCTTAGTGGGACAATCCGATTGATGCATTTAAAACGGAAGTGAGCCGGACTTGAAAGGTGCAACTGATATGTATTACCCCCAAACCGACACGTCGATATTTTTGCTATCCTGAGGCGCTGTCGATGTCCTTTTCTGAGACTATACACCCTGGCGCCCGCTGCATCAAGCCTCAATTGGAAATGGCGTTTTACAGTACTGTCTAGCGGATTCCTGCAACTTGGCTCCCAAAAGAAAGGAAGAGTGTGACCGCAGATCTGGGAGGATTCAGGAGATGCAGCCTCCCCCACCAGATCGATGTAACCAGACCCTGATGGAACTTGGATTCATGGTTGCCTTGATGTACCTGGTCAGTAGGTTGAAGGCTCCTTCAACACCAGGTATGACGCAGACGATTTTTCATTGAAAAACTCATGTTGTTCTATCTAGGTGAGAAGTAATTGTGAACTCTCGACCAATTGAATTGCTCGGACGGTCCGTAGAGCGAGATTGGACAGTTTTCAGAAGGTCGACTCCGGGTTCGTTCTGATCCAAAGTTAATGGTCGTCTTAACGTAACTTGTTCAATAGAAACGTTGGGTTCTAACGCCATGGTCTCAGAGGGGGTTGGAGATCGGAAGGTAACTTGGCAGAGCACTCACCACTCGTATCGCAACCTTTCGCAGTAGCCGTGCAATCTCAGTCCGTAGACTATTTACTAATTCTGACGATCTCAGATTTCCAAGGCACAACCTGAGAGGCGTGAGAGTTGTACGGCACGTAGAATCCGGGACCATACTGTACTTGTCCGGGCCGTACATTAACGTGGCAACGTCAAAAGAGATGTTGTATCCGTAGATCAGATCAGATCTGCCATACGCTGGTACAGGTTGCAAGGGTTGGAAATGTATTGCATATACTAAGTGGCTACGTGCCGGTACCTCTGATAGTAAGGGATCTGCCCTCTGTGGCAAGTACAGTACGTTAGAAGATACCTCCTCTGTAGACCCCTGCGACAAATCAGAATATCTCAAAAGATGGGTAACTCATGGCAGCAGCCTCTCATGGAGAAGGAATCTAGCTTTGTATAGTACAGAACCACATTTATACATTTCCAACCCTTGCAACCTGTAGAACTGGTAAGCCGGCACGTAATGAGAATGGTGGAGATAGAGTGGCTGGCGTGGGGAAACTAAGGTAAGATAGCGTAGGTAAGCTTCAGTGGCCTCCACTCTCAAAGATAACTATGCCTCCCCGAATAGGAAGCTGAGTGCATGTCCTGGCACGTGCGGATGCGGGAGGCTCGATTCCCGTCGGTTAATTGGTGGGTAGTCCCTGCCAAGCTAAGTCTGTCTCCCTTTTCTCCTGCGTCGTGTCTTTGGTCTTTGTACCCTGACTCTGTTCCTCAAGTCAGGTAGCTTATCCCAAACACCCGATCTGAATCGAAACATGCTCTCTCTGCCTCATCTCTCTCCCCTCCCATTATTTCAGTCCCCTCTAGCCCCGTGTTTGTTGGCACTAACTTTTTCGCAGACTTCGCCCAGACCATTAGCGCCGGGAGTATCCTCTCAGATCGATTTGAACACTCTGTCGGGAAGATCTGAACTCTTTAGCCATCCCGAACTCGCGATATGGCTCTCCCAGCATCGATATCTCTTCTCTATGTTTCTGAGGAGACTAGATTTTCCATAACAGTCTGGCCGCGCTCCGGTAAGTGTGCATCCAGCTCAGCTCAGCTCAGCTCAGCTCCCTTCTGTGTTTGTGTCATCTTCAACCAAGACACCACCGGCATGAAGCTTGCCAAAAAACCACTTAGAACACCAGGTGGCACCCGCGAACATCACTCACTGCATGACTTTAGCTGCAGATGCTTTCTCAGGTTGATGCTGCGTGAGCGGTCGGGCTCGTATTGGTCTTTGATACTTTGAACAGACCCTGTTGCCCGCCCGCCCGGGGGGTCATGCTAGGAACAGGGGCTCTGCAATTAACTTGCGCACAGCCCCATGTTGAGCTTCGTTGAAATTGAGGAGCTAGAGGAGCCAGAATCCTGACTTCCGGGCTATTATTTCGGGGCTTCTGGGTTCGACCCGGAATTGGTGGTTGTGCTTTCAGGGCAAGCATCCACAAAATCTCTGGAATCTTGAGAGATCTGCAAATCGACACGTACAGTGCAGTGCTTTTCCTGGCAAGACATACCGGTACTTGCCAAGCGACTTCGCTTTATCATAATCTCAGGTTTCTCTGAAGCTGTCAGAACAAGTAGGGAGGCATTAGCGACGCACAGACATGCAACCTCAACCTCAAATGAGGAGGGTATCGCTAAGCAATATACCCGAGTTGAGAACTGACCTCCCTTACTCACAACGCCCACTGAGTGGTTTTGTTCGTTCTGGCTGAACCTTGTTTTTCGACCTCGTTACCGGATTGGGATGATCTTGCGGACTGATCAACCATTTTACCTACCCACAAATTGATTGATGCTAGCTACAGCTGGGGTATTGATGCGTTTGTGTCACTAATTCCGGACTCTGCAGGCAGCTGGATGGAGTGCAAAAGCCCCAGGGAGAAAAGAAATCGGCTCTATTTTACAGAATTTCTCAACTTCGATTAGAAACAGGAAGAGCTATTTGATTACCGGCATCTCACTAGTATGCGGAGCAGTTCAGCTTCTAGGCCACGCAAGCACGTATGTGCTAGCAAAACTGCTGGTCGCTCAACGCAACCTGACCGTTGCTTTTTCTTCTTCGCCAAATTGGGTCAAGCAAACCGCAGTCGAAGTACATGCACATATCAACAAGTGGAGAGAAGGGGCAACAGCAACTGACTATGAGACGAGTTCACTGTATTCGTAACGCCCTAATTCGACATCTCCATGGCACGGTCAATGGAGCACCCCATGGACCATCGACCAAACTCCCCGGTGACAGTGGTCTTTTTCAAGACATAAAGTGAGATGGCGCATTTTGTTTGTTGGGATTTCGATCTTGCCCCTTTACCAACATGACACCTTGGCTGAACAAGCACGTCTTCTGATGTCTTTTTCCAATCGCCGGCTGAGTCAAACCTTGCTACAATTTCGCACTGGCGATGGTTTACACTAACCAAGCCAGCACTTTACATTTTGCTGGGACCGATGCAGGAAGGGGAACATCATCACTCACGTCAACGCTGATGCCCCGTGCTCATGCAAGCTTCTAGGCCATGCCATAAAATCTTAAAGGCATCGGGGCCCCGGCTTTGCTGCCCTGGTGCCCCGGTCCCGGCATTCGTATACATACAGGGGTGACGGCCTCGTACAGTAAGCCTCACAAGCAAGAGCAATTGAACCGCCATTACCGAACGCAGCTCGGTGGAGGTTGGAGCCACTCTACTCTATGGTTCAAGATACGACCTATACTCCAAAGGATCTTGGGCTGATGTTTTTCTCAACAGTTATTACTCCGTAGAAGAGTTGCTAAATCCAGGCCGCTTTCTTCTTCGGTTATACAGTGCCTCGGCTACTTAGCCTCGCCCATGCTACTGCTGGAAAGTATCGAGAGGTCCACGTCGTCGAGCCAGTTGGTGAATCGCTCGAAAAGCAATCGCGATATTATTTCTCCATCACCCCTGCGAGCTCCCAGGATCTCGAGCTCTGGTTTTGATCGTGCATCCCCAGTTAGCACTTGTGTTGCTGACCCATCATCTTCCCCGGCCCTGGACCAGGAATGTCTTGGCCGCTTGTCATCAACAGAACTAACAGACAGTGCTGTTACTTCTACTACAGTAGCAGTGTTGGTAGCCACCACCACTACCACCACTACCACCAACTGAGAAAGTCAGCATAGAAAAGACAGGCAATGCGGTCGGAAAGTCTTGGGCATCATCGATCGCTGACCTGTCGATAACCGCTCAGGTAGTTCATGTCGCACTTAACTGGCTCCAGCCAATATAATATCCCGGTGGCGCTCCAACTATTTTGCTGTGACCACCCATTTATTCTTCTACCATTTTAGTCGTCGGCACTCAGCAGTGGTAAATCCATAAGAGCAGCTGCATGCTAGACCACCTTGGTCGGTTTGCCCTCCGACTCGAGCTGGATCCCTCACACCCCCCGGACCCCCCTATCCTGGTTCATGGTTTAGCTGCCGCTAGACATATTGTCTTGAAGAGTATAGTTAGACCCTTGTCAGTGCCGACCCTAGAAGTCGATCGTCTTCAGGACCAGAAGTCAAATACATGCCAGGGACCACGTTTTGATCTAGACAGAAACTTGATCCTATTCTTGTTGCCATTTCTTAAAGCTCCATCCTTTGTGACGACGCCCTTTCACCTCATATTCCTTGCTAATAGGCCTTCCTCCCCGGGTGCTTTCCCTCTTCTGCACGACATTCGAGGTTCAAAACGTCCTCTCGGTCGATATATTTCGCTTTCGATATCACGGGCGTGACTTTTGCGACCACAGCCTACCTCAGTAACGTCCTATCGACCGGTCACTTGCTCCATCACACGCCTCTATCTTATATACCGGCAACTTCGGTTACGGCTACCTCTCTCCAGCCTCTGCGTCGCCGCCGAACGCAGACCACAATCTCATTAACCCCATGGCCTTATTCGACATCTTGTGAAAATCCCTGGCTTAGTTCGATTTGATATCCCCATCCTCTTTCAACCATCTTCGTTGTATTATGCCTTCGAAAGCGTAAGATCGCCCAGACAAAACCACTATCGGCGTCCACGGCGATAACACCTCGCCCATGGCCATCGTGATATCGTCGCCGGATTATACGAAACCGTACCCATTTGGGGTTGCTGATTCGTGGGAGAGCACATCCTCCTCTTCACTTCCCATGATCGGCGTTATGTCTTACCATTATCCACCACTGTCCCCTGTCGATAATGAAATGGGGATACCGCCACCTCCCGGCTTCACACCTGCATACACGATTCCTTCTCAGCAACTTTCCTCTCTGACTATGGTCAATCCTCACGCTCCTCCGATATTAGGTCGAGAGCATGGTATAGATATAAATGGGGAGTATTCAGCAACGAGTAGTGTTTCCTTGCACCATTCAGAGGGAGATGAGCAACAGCAACAGATTGGGAGTTTGGGGGAGAAGAAGAGAAACAAGCTGGGCTACCACCGTACCTCTGTAGCTTGTGGTAAGTTGCGACCTGCTGATACGTGAGTATACTCGTCTTAACTCGTTTCCTCAAGGTCACTGCCGGCGCCGAAAGATTAGGTGCATCACGTCACCCAATGATACACAAGGCCGTTGCATCAACTGCATTCGCTTGAAGAAGGACTGCAGTTTCTTTCCAGTAGATCAGGCATCAACCGACGACTCACGAGGAAAACAAACATCGAAGTCTTCTGCAGGGCCAAAGGGAAACTCAGCAACATCCTCTCCGGTTACTCCGATTAGCAACCCGGTAGAGCAGCCGAAGAAAGCGAAACCGCCATTCAACTCATCGACAAAAAAGCCAGGGCCCATTACCGTTCCTGCAACCGCAGAAATCACTAGATCCAAAAGGTTTTCACCTCAAGCGAGAGGTTTGTCTTCCACCCTTAGCCTGTTTATCAAACGGTGTTGATAACAAGTTGCAGCTTTAGTACCATCTCCCAGAAATAATAATCCTCTTGAACCGGTGATCCAGAGTTCAGCCAACTGGATAATTACAGCGCCCGACCAGAGCCCAACTTCAAACACGGAACTAAGTACGCAATGGCAGGCGTATCCTTCAGGGTCTCCGATGAGTGCACAGTTCTCGCCATTTACGTCTGTAACACCGTCACCGTCTGGCTGGCCATCTGGGAACTCGCAGCCAGTACCTCAGGGCGACATGGATATGGCTTGGGAGCAGTTCGCACCACCGACACGGTCCATGTCATACGGAGGAGAACCCTTGGCCAGCAATCACCCGTCCCAATATCCTTCGATGGCTCCTGGTCAGCAATTTGAGCGAAGGTCATCCGCATTGTCTGATGCCTACACTGCCTCTATGGGTAGTATGATCTCTGGGTTCGAAGCCAGCGCCGGCCCAAACATGAATACAGCTGTTCCCTTCCCATCTGATGTGGTGCCAGCGACAAACTATGCAGCGTGGGATCAGACACAACAAGCATATCCCGCTTACACATATGTGAAGAGCCCGGTTGCCTACGGTAGTGGCTGGCCGCCTGCGAACGGGGTACAGGACCATCGGCTGCAGGTAGCTAACCCTAGCCAACAAGTTATGGACAATACGGCGCCCATGAATGTATATCAAACTCAATGATAAAGGCATATAATACAGGGGATATACTGGACATATAGCACGAAAGGTGGTGGATTCTGGTAGGTTGCTTTTGACCTTCTTGGTCTGGAAGCGATGCACATCGAACAATACTTTAATGACACACACATATTGTATTGGCCTGAAATGGCCTGATCATAGTTTAATGCTGGGGTTCCATGGTGAGCCACCAATAAGGATCTCGATTCTGCCAAGGCGTTGAGCCTTTCTTGCGTTTGCGTCTTCAAGAGATGTAACCCACGGTCTTATCCACCTTTTTGCGTATTAGCGAGATGGAAATATGACCATCAGCACTAAACGAACCCGCATCCTCTAAGATCCTCTTCGAGACTTCATATCCGACGCTGGCTAGGCTGGTTACTCAGCCGATTGAGTTTATCAAGCACGGCCATCAGCTAAACCAAACATATTGTGCATGTGGGAACCGCGAGTCCCATAATCATGGCCTTGAGCGTCAACAAGGTACCGTGGTCAAGCCAGATGACATAGAGAGCGAGAGACAAATGTATTGAAGTTAATGTGATATGGATATTCTGGATATTCAGTGGGCATAATACAGGCTGACAGAGTCAAGTTTAAAATGTCCTGGACACATAAACTTTGTTAATTGGAATATTTAACTGCTAGGCCGGGCATTTAAGAACTGACCAGGGTACAGGTTAGGAGTCAACAGTGACTTCACAACATTGAAGAGATGACAGAAATGCTTGCTGTTAAGAGATTATTTAAAACTCGTCATGTAGACCATTGACATATCAATCTGAAGAGTTTCTCGCCCATAACAACTCCTTTCGTTAGCCGTGATGAGCTCCGTTGCCATTAAGGCTTCATGAAGCCGTTTGTGAAGCGGCACTATTCTACCAGACGCCATGTCAAAACCATCAACGTCACATACGCACTCAGACTCAGAACAGTTAGAAGCAGTACACTGTTCCCGCTGGTCCTAAATTTGCGTTTCAGTGACCCATCGTCGGATTCTGATGTGAAGAATTGGTTCTGGCCCTCGTATCGACGGTATATGGCGACTAGCATCACGGCGACCCCATATACCGCAAATAGAGCGCCGATGGCGTAGAACTCTGAGGTGAAAACTTTGAGGATGATGAGGGCGAATGAGAACTGGCCGAGTGCTGTGCGAATATATGCGCCTTCAAATGTGCGCTGTGCTGCTCTGATCTCAACAAGCCTGTGGGTTGTGTCAGTGGTTTGAAGGGCAGAATATCGATTGATGATGAAACAAGGCCACGGAGAAACACCCACTGGCCCGTTGATTGTGTTTCATAATCTTGGTAGAGATTGATGTTGGAATGCGGTTTGTTGTAAGAGTGAGTCAAATACCACGTCTTAAGTGCCACTTACTCTTGTGTCGTCAGGACAACTGAACGCGCCCTGTGAAGACGCAAATGGAATGAATCGTCAGGACGAGGCTATTTTCAATAATTTTTATTAGTATACCAGTGTAAAGTTTGAGTGTACGCGGTTTGCTCAGCTACGAACCTGGAACATGGCTGGCGAGTCACTTGGGAGGGGGACGTGAGAAACGCCTCTGGGATGAGAAGTGAGTGTTTCCGAAGTGTATATGAACGGAAATTATCAGATGAAGCGACGATTACATGTATTGAAGCTCAGGACTGGCGATGAATGAGAGAGTCTTGCTCTTGAGTTAAGATGGAAGAGTGAGGTTGATGCAAGGCCTGGTTCGGTTTAGCGGCTGAAGGTGTCATGGGTGCTATCGTTGGATTAGTGTCACGCTCGCGGGTAGGTAGGTTAGGTACCTAGGTAGACACGCTGAGCGAACAACTTGACCAAATCAAAATCATCATATCTAGATATAATGAGATAGGCAACATGAGTGTCTTAATGACCGTATATGTCTGTATTTTAGTTGGATAATCTAGTTTTGATAAGCTAACTGGTGGGATCGTCCCTTTCACCTCAGCTACTCAGTGCTCAACTCCGCATTATTTTGACGTGTGTTGACGTTGGATGGGCCATACCCAGCAATACTTGAGACCAGTCAAAGAGTCAAAAGGAAGCAAATACAACAAGGAATATCTAATTCTAACCACGAAAATAGCAGAGGAGCTGACATCTGCATCGTTCGTTATTGAATGCACTGCCACAGCATTTGATCCACAACCTCATATCTTTCTAGCTTTCATACAGCACCAAACAAGCTTTTTGATCTTTGACCATCTTCAATTAGACGTGCACAGCCTCAAGCTTGGGCTCGGGATTTTATTGCTTGGCCTTCCGTCGGTCATGCAGTTCATCAACTAACCACCTATCCATCGCGATTTCGGCCTTTCAATCTCGCGCAATGGTTGCCCAATCAGGAACACATCACAGCATATGACAGGACGACACAAGAAAAACTGGAGAATGCTTATGCTTTCAGAGAGATAGGTATTCTTCAACGTCACATTTGGGTCATTGCCTATCGACGGACTTGGTCTAGGGTATCATTTTCAGCCTTGAATCATCGCCCCCATTTCCCTGCGATCCACCAACGACACGACGGATTCAATATGGCCACAACGATAATCGGGCGAAACGGTTGTATTCGAGCTCCGCAACCTCCGCAACCTCACGTGGCCTAGTACGTGCCTCGACGGAACTCAGTGGCAGCTTTGATGGAATAGACGTTGAAGATGATTCCTACCATGTCTGACTGAGCATTATGGAGCCGCACCATGAACGATCATGTTAATACCCATTAACAACTCGTAGATCATAGATAGCTACGGTGGTTTGTGATCGACAAAAGCTGTCGTGCCCTGACACGATCATGCATGCACAGCACGCGAGAGGCTGTGCATTTCGCGACCTTATTCTTAGTCTCAGCCTCAAGACGAAGTGGAAAAACTCCCAAGATGCAAGCCATCACAAGAAAATAGAGCAATAGCACAGCTATTCGTGTTTCTGCCTGAAGCCTGAAGCCAGCAGCTCAATGTTTCAAATGGATGCCTGGAAACTGACATGATCGGTAGCTGTGCTGTCTTGGCCAAATGTGCCTTGTGCCTTGCTAGGTACATACAGTACTGTACTAAGACAAGTCTCAGATCGGCGGTGACATCAGAAAAACCCTACAAGGCTGATGGAATGTACTGTCCAGTGCGACACAACGATCTAGCGATTGTTCGCAAAAAAAAAAAAAAAAAAGAAGAGGAAGAAAAGGCAATTGTTCTACCTCCTCAAGGTCTAACAAAGACCCGTAGTGCCGCAATGCTCATTCACACCAGATGCTCCAACTCAGAAATATGAAAATGCCTTGAGACATAGGTATCCTCCAGATTCTGAATGGTCAAACAATGGACGAGCTGGAACAAGGGTCTTATGGGGCGTGGGGCTTGGTAAAATGCGCCTCGGCACCAGAGCCCCCCGTTTAAGGATGCCTCGTAGAGGTGGTCACAGCGCGATAGAGGAATACCCTTCTCACACGCTGAATATTGGTGTCTGGACAGTGTCCTACAGCATCGGCTAATACCAATCTCATTGATATCAAACACCCGATTCCCCGATGGCCCGCCTGTTGGCAGCAAAGTCTCCATTCGCAACCCTGCAGCTGGGCGCCCCTCCACTCCTCCAACGAGTGCATCACACAAGCGCCTCGACTGGCTAGACTGGGGGGGATTAGAGACTGGGGACTGCTGTGGATTGGAAACCAGGCTGTACTGTATGTCACGCTTGCGCCTACAGCCGTACAACCTGCAAAACTACCGCACGATCTTACCGCCTTCGTCTGCATCTCTCTTAATCAAAACGCCGGCTCACACTGATCAAGCCTCATTTTTATCCAGTTCTGCCACAGTCGTTTTCTCTGTCTGCCCTCCAGTCTGCCTTTGTTCTGCATCTTGTCTTGTCCCTGGACGGCCGCCAATTTCGCCTGTGACCATTTGTCTCCATTTCAATCGCGAGCCCCTCCTGTGATCATATCACAACCAACAGCTTACAGTGACACACGCCTCATACGTTGTAGACAGCAAAGCCGCCCTGCTGCTCGGGACTTGAGCAGTTTACCACTTCAATCCTTTTTGAATCTGCGCGCCACGATCCTCCGCCGAGATCTTGTGTCTCCTGCATTCTATCTGTGGGCTCTGGAGATATCCCGCGATAGGTGTCGTGCCTTTCTTTTTAGCTACCTTTCCTGGGTACTAGGCAAGGGCACCCCTAAGCGCTCTTTGATCCGCTTTCGCGCGCAACGCCGCGTTCCAACTTCAGCCCTCTCTCTCCCCCTCCTCTCTCTTCTCTTTCGCAAACTCTTAATCAAGGGATAATACTACACTGCAATCCTTCGCTCGTCGCTTTCAAATCTACCGTCTGGTTCTTTGCCCCCTGCCCATGAGGCGCTGCGACCCGTTGGATCTCAACGGGACTCCTTCTGCAGCTCCGATCGTCCTCCTGCAACGGAGCCGATCCACCTCACTCCTCCTCCACGGTATCACTTCCAAGGCTATGTTCCCCAGCCTGTGATCTGACATCGGGAAGCTCGCCCAGTCAAGGTCCACCAGTTGCATATATACTCTCATCCCTCCCTCCTCTCTTGACCGCAACCATGGCTTCGACATTTGATGTGCCGCCTGCCAGTCTACATGACAAAGACGACCGCCCTACTCAACCCTTCTCTACTTCGGATCAGCAACCATCGACTTCATCCTTCAACTCGAACCACCTGCCACCCACACTGTCGCGTGTCGACAGCGACTCGCTCTCTCCGATCAACTACCTCGAGACGCCCGATTCCAATTCCAGCTTGAGTCACTATCAAGCCAGTGACTTTAGCGACCTAGACGACGACCCTTTCTTTGGTGCCGACTTCAATGCCGATGGAGGCACTCCCATCTTCCTAGAACAGGATATAACCGGGTTTGACCAAACCTTTGCTCCTGGTCTCATGCCAGACAAGGACGTGGACTCTGGCACATACCCATTGACGCCTGAGCAAACAGCATCGGTGCATGCTACACCACCTCAGAGTGATCTTTCCTACGCTATCAAGGGATCGGCACCGTCAGAGCTCCCCAACTGCATCTCGCCACAAGAGATTCAGAAGCGCTTTAACCCTCACCCAATTAACACAAACCCGTCTGAGTTGACGCCAAGCCAGAGCAGCAGCTGCCGATCTAGTGAAGACGGCCTGGCATCTGGCTTTCCTGTAATGACCAGTCCTCGTGTTACTGTCTCCATGTGGGGCAACCATGATGAGACTCTTGTTCACAGCTCTGTTGAGCGCAGCTTCGAAGATAGCCCTACCACAGTGCGTGGTGGATTTGAGTCGGCCGGGGACTTGATTTCTTCTGGAGACAACACATCACCTCGTGACTCTACCGGTAGATGGCAGCGCAACTCATTGACAGGCCAAGCTGGTCTCGACCCCAACAGCCGCCCCTCCGACGAAGTGCCAAGCATCAACGAGCTTGCGACTCGTCGAGATGGTGATGAACGTAAAGAGATGGTGGGAGATTGGCTGGCTGATAAGATGAACGACCTCTCGGTTGTACCAGATGAAAACTCTCGAGATCAAATCAGCGAGCTGGACCGTCAACGAGACGATCCACACGACCATGAAATTCCTTTTGGCCGCGAGACTGAGAATAGGTTCATTCCAGGCCAGACTTACTACCGTGATCAGGGTGAAATGAACCAGCAAGATCGCGACATAATCGCAGCTAACCGTAACTGGGCTGATGCACCTATATTCCATCCTATCAACCGAGGACAGCCTGGAAGAAACCAACCCGAGACGTCAGCGGCTGCCATGGAGAAATTCGAGAGGATGTACCGCGATACTGACTCCATTTTGTCAAGAGCTGCAACTTGGGGAACCCGCCGCCGAAGTCTCCCTAGTATATTCGACCTCGACATGACCGACGGCTCGAGTGGTGGTATCCTCAAAAAGCTCTCGAGCGGTCGGGAGAGCAGGTCGAACAGGCCAGGAAGCCTTCTCAGAGACCTTCGAGGCCTGGTTCGCCGCCCGAGCGCATCTCAGCTCCTCAAGCGCACCCGCAGCAGCGGCAACGACGAGGAGAGTTTGCCGAGTAGCGAGGGCAGGGGAAGCCAGGACTCAAAGCGTGACAGCATCTCCAAGCGAGGAGACAGCGTCTCTCATCTTGCACCACCAAACCGCATGGGTAGCTGGGGCAAGAAGCCTATGCCTTCCATCAACACGGCTATCGCATCCATGGGTAGCAACATCGCGTCCATTGGAACCACACATGCTCGAAGCGGATCTGTGAGCGGCAGTGGCACGCCGGGCGGATCTATCACATCGCCAAAGAGCCCCTTTGGTGGTCTCTCGGTCAAGAAATCGATTCGCCGACCCCGAAGCAAATCAGAGCTTCCCAAGTCTACTCCAGCCGGCATGCAGTCGGAGAGCCACTCGACTCTTGTGTCGATGTGGAAGCGTGAGACAGGAGGTCCGCCCGTAGCAGCTCTAGCCAAAACCAAGAACGCCGACTTGGACGACGACGAGGATGATGATGACGACTTCAGTGATGAAGCTGATATGAAGACAAACCCCAATGTCATTGACAACATAACTCCTAATCTTGAAGGATTTCAGCAGCACATCATCGATCTGAACCCCGGTCTGGCCACCACCAACACCTTCCTTGTTGACCGAATTGCCTACCACCAGGTTCAACGATACAAGTACTTACTTAAGAACAAGGTCACGCATATTGGTATAGGCGCAGCATGCCCCTCTGGTATCATGTGTGTTGCCAGAGGCGGCCCTGCTACTCTCTTGGACCAGAACAAGAACGTACGAGAGCTTGACCCCCTCTCCTCTCCAAATGACGAGGACGACGGATCCCCGGTAGAGGGTGCGATCAACACCGAGAGTTTCCCCCAGGACATCCCGATGCCCCCGACCAGCCAGCTTCCAGCCGAGTTTGAGTGCCGACTTTGCTATGCTACCAAGAAGTTCATGAAGCCATCGGACTGGACGAAGCACGTTCATGAGGACGTTCAGCCTTTTACTTGCACATGGGACAAATGCCCCGGACCAAAGATGTTCAAGCGCAAGGCCGATTGGGTTCGACACGAAAATGAAGGTCACAGACAGCTTGAGTGGTGGACATGCGATGTTGAAGCTTGCCACCACCAATGTTTTCGAAGGGACAACTTCCTCCAGCACCTTGTGCGAGAGCATAAATATCCTGAGCCAAAGGTCAAGAGCAAAGCCGCCGTGAAGAAAGCGGGTGGTTCGGAACCTACATGGCAAAAGGTCGAGCAGTGCCACCACGAGACTACGAAGAAGCCACACGATGAGCCTTGCCGCTTCTGCGGAAAGACGTTCCCGACGTGGAAGAAGCTGACGGTGCATCTAGCCAAGCACATGGAACAGATCTCGTTGCCCGTGCTCCGGCTCGTAGACGCAAAGGCCAGTGAGCTCAGCGCAGATACTGTCATCAGTCCAGTGCAAGACCCTCCTCCACGTAACATCCTAACTACGCCCCTTGACCAGATCAACCTGTCGATGCAGTATCCCGTTGGAGGACAACACCGGCAGATACCGCAACAAACTCAACAGATGTATCAAAACCAAAGCCACAACCAGAACCACATGGCATATCCTGTCATGCCGACGGACCCTTACCAGCAGCAGCAGCAGCAGCAGCAACAGCAACAGCAAGGGTTCTACGCAGACCAGTATAATAACGTTGGCAATGTCGGGCACAACTATCCCTCGGCTCATGCAGAGCTGGGACTGCATCCCATGAACCAGAGCTTCAATGCTGCGCCGATGCAGGACATGACTGTGACGAGCGCAGGATACCAGCCAAACGCCAACGCTTTTATGATGCCCAGTAGTGGGTTGGACTCATACACCCAGATGAACCCTCTGGGCCTTCAAAGCCATGGCATGCCCGTGGGACAAATGGGACAGATGGTTTACGACGGGATCACGGACCCCTCGAGTGGAAACGGGAGCCCTTTCAGTGGGCAAGGATCTATGTCTCCTTATTCTCATTCGCCCAATCTGAATGCCAACACCGGTAATGGCATGTGGGGTGATAGGCGAATGGCTGGATTCCAGTGAGAACGACCTGACCTCTACACCGGCCATTGGATGTCTATACCTAGTAATTCAGGTGTTTTGTTGTTGTTTGATGCCAGAGGGCGGCGGTCTATCTTTATCGATCATGAATGAAAACAAAAGGGGAGGATGAGGAAAATGTATTCGGGATACCATGATGAATCTTACGGCAACGAATTTGTTTTTACAGGCGAGAGCCTTGTTTCTGTTCTTGTTATTCCTGGGTTGAATAGACTAGGGCTGGTTGTTCCGTTGGAGGGGGCACGGCATGGTGAAGGATGATGCCATGTTTTGATGTGGAGCGTTTGATATTGGAGGATTCTAAGATGAACAAGAGAAGGGACCAGGACAGCTCAGGCCGGGATATGGCGTTTGGATATTTATGAATGCAACAATGCCTTGTTGACTCTATGATCTGCAACTTGGCATTTCTAAATATATGAAAGATATAACTGCAACTGGAGTCCTTTGGTCGAGATATGGAGGCTCAGCAGAGGCCGCCTAACGCGTGAGCAAAGTGATTACGAGTCCCTGGGTCTAGCAGCCCGCAGCTAGCAGGGTATAGTAAAAGATGGAGCGAAGCTAAGCTTTTTGGAATCAAAGGGGGTGGGTGGCTTGAAGGATCGTAACAGCGAAGCAAGGCAGTGGGGAACAATAGTTGGGTGTGTTAAAGGGAGGGTTATAGTATGTTGTAATGCAATGCACTCGGTGTTTGAGATTGATGGCGTTAGGATCAAGATTCTAATTATTTCCACGGTGATGGCGAGAAAAGGATTCATGAGTTCAAGCGAATTGAGCGTTGGGTAATGAGTAATGAGCGCAACTCCCTTATCTTTCTTGTCTACGGATACAGACAGTAATCTCATTTCCTCTTGTGCCGGTTGAAGCAAGCCATTGCGAGCGCCAGGGATTCCAAGTTGGCGGCTGGGATGTTTGGGATTACCGAGATTTGCAATGGTCTGGTCTGGTCTGGTCTAGTCTGGCCTGGCCGCGTGAACGTTGGCTCGGCCAGAGATGCTGAGTAAGGGCCCCGATAGATATGTTTCTATCTATGGTATATGCGTGTATAAAAGTTGGAATAACTTGCTGGCGGCGAGGACGGTGGTGGCGCTGTGATTATGATAATATGGGAGGGGAAGTTCATCAAAGATGGAGCAGCAAACTAGGGTTCGGTCAATGCTCCCTGCTAAGTGAAGCCGCCTGTGGACCTGCTGATTTACGGTAGTGAGGAAGATCAATCGACGAGGGGATCGACTGGATATAGTCCGTGTGAGCTAAGTTAGTAGTGATATTTTTTATGACACGGTCGAGTTTTGAATTGTGTGTTAGTCGACACATAAAACATGCTTAGGCTATCAGGTGGCGTAGTTTTGTTCTTCAAGCGAGTCTTGGGACACAGGCACCTAGAGAGTACGGATGGATGTACGTACTAAGGTAAGGTACCTGCAGAGTTGTTACCGTTATGTTAGCACAATACGAGTTGTTCCTTGTTGCAGTATGGATCCTATGGGATGACAAGCTTTGACTTGACATCCATGGTCATGAACCCTAGTGAAGGAGAGAAAGAGACTCCACATGGCGAATGCTGATTGTGCAGAAGTGGCTTGAGACCGGCGGGCGATCGATCATCGTCTTGTTAATGTAGGTAGCGAGACATTGCGAAGAGGTTTATCGATCGATAGTAGTATTTTGTGTGGTGAAGATAGGAGGCTGACTACTATAAGAATGGTGGAGAAGACTGAATGGTTACGTTATATGTTATTATTAGTAGTGTTGTTATCTCAACCGGGAAATATGGTTGATAACGACAGTAACGGTCGTGAAAACTCATGAATTTCACGACATGTTTCCAGATAAAAAGAAGAATGCATATTCGTACACAAAAAAAACTTGCAATGCACACACTCACACTCTTCCAACTTCCAAGTTACAACAAACGGTTCCTCCGACCTCAGTATCCAAGGCCGAGACTGGCTGGTTTCAGACGAAGCTGGGGTTGACGCTAGCCCGCCCAAAGACTGGTCAGCCACCCGCGAGGGAAACCCCTGCAGCGACGAGCTTGGCCTCCACCAAGAGCCCGTGATTGGTGAAGTTCCCACCGCTCGAACCAGGGCAGAGACGTCTGACCCACTAAAGCACCCCCCTGTAATCCTTAGCGGACCACTGAGGTGTCCCGGGCCCCTGGCATAAACGGGTCAGGGATCTAGGGTTGGCGTCTCAGGGGTTCAAGACTCTGGGTCGTGGTTCGATGGGATCCGTCTCATGGATGATTCACTCAACTGTCCACTGAGAGTTGGCATCTGGGTTCCTGGAGGAGGGACCCTGGATAGCGGACAGTTGGAGAGACTCCAGGCGTGAGGCTCTGTAGAGCACCTTCTGCCGCAGACCGTCTGGAGGCCTGGTGGCCTTGGGGGGTCTACACAACCTCGTCACCCCTACTCGTCCACCTCAAACCTTGCATCTCCTTTGCTTCCTTGCTCGTCTTGTCCATCCTTTCTCCTCTTGGGGCTTTTCTCCTCTTTTTTCTCGTCTCTGCCTTTTGCTCTCTCTCCCTGCTGCTTATTCCTACTCTCTTCTTCTCTTTTCCTCCTCCTCCATCCATCTCTCTATTTTGTTGCATTTTCTCCAAAAAATCAAAGCGTCGTCGTTTCTTCCAAATCTCCCACACTCACTCTCTCCTGTTTTGCCATCTGATTTTGTTGTCCAACCAAGCAAGGACATGCTGCTTCCCCTGCGGCATTGTCGATTAGAAGCCTCTCATTTCAGCGTCACATAGACAATACCTCGAACCAACTACATACACATACGTATAAACTCGACAACGACCTCATCCCCCGCCGCCAAAAAAGACTCTGGTCTCACGATACGACACCCTCGAACGACTTTAACGCCGGCACGTTGGAAATTCACGGGTTCCCAGGCAATTCGTTGCCCCTTCTCTTCTCTTCTTTCCAGGTTGATCCTCGGCCATCTTCTGTGCGCGTGCTTGCACTGCTTTGCCGACACCTTTGAGATATCTTTTTTTATCTCCGACATTCATTCTTCTCTTTCTAAACTGCTTCCATCTTTTTTTCCTAGTCATCGTCTCTTTGATACCATTCCTTAAGGTCCTTGCTCGACAAACGATTTCCAACTACTTACTATCTTTCCTATAATATATCCTGTCATTCATTTTTGGATACATCAACAATCCATTACGACATCAACTTCTCGAAGCCGAATCCTCGATCATTTCCGAACGAGCCACGAATTTCCCGTATTTCTGTAGTTAATCTTGCACGACATACAACCCAAAATGACTCGACTTCACTCCAACTGGAGCGCCTGGAAGGTGGCTGTGACGGCCGCGACCCTCGTCACTGGGGTTCTGGGTGACAGTATTCTCAAGACATCTGGTGTTGCAGATTGCGGTTCAGAAGCTGGTATCAGCATCGACAAGTTGGACATCAGCTACGACAACGACGAGCAGGTCGTCACATTCGACGTTGCTGGAACTAGCGACAAGGAACGAAATGTTTCTGCCATTCTTGAGGTCAATGCCTACGGCCGCAAAGTTTACGAGAACTCATTCAACCCCTGCAGCAAAGACACTATGATCCCTCAGCTGTGCCCTCTGCCAAGCAAGCATTTTGCTGCCGAAGGTAGCCAAAAGATTCCAGGGGAATGGGCCAACAAAGTTCCCAGCATTGCTTTCCAGGTTCCCGATATCTCAGCTCAAGCAACTCTCAGACTTGTCGCCGTGGACGATCCTGATAAGCAGGTCGCGTGCTTCCAAGCTCAGGTCGGCAACGGAAAGACTGCTTCAGTTCCCGCTGTCACCTATCTCTCTGTCGGTGTTGTTGGCGCCGCTCTTCTCGTCTCAGGTGCCTCGGCCGCTTCATCCACCTTGAGTGGTACCTCGGGTGCCGGTCATGGTGGTTCTCCCAGTCCCAGCTTTGCCCAGACTCTGGGATGGTTCCAGGGGATGGCCATGAACGGTATGCTCTCGGTCGACTATCCGCCTGTGTACCGCAGCTTTGCCAAGAATTTTGGTTTCTCTGCCGCTATCATCCCTTGGGAGTCGCTGCAGACGTCTATCGATACCTTCCGCAACTTGACCGGAGGTGACCTGACCACCGACAGTTTCGAGGTTCTCAAGAATGCCACTCTTGTCTTCCCCGACAACTCAACCAGCCCTCCCGAGGACCATTCATACAAGGTAAAGCGTGCTTTCAACACCTTTGAGTCCCTAGCCAACCTGGCTATCCGTGGTTTGGAGACGTCGATGGACGATGCTTCGGAGAGTGACAGCTCAAGCGCGACACAGAGCCAGACGCTTTCCGTTTCTGGAATCTCGGCCTACGTTCAGCAGTACAGCGTTCCCAAGTCCAACACATTCATGACTGTTCTGCTCGTTGTTGCCATCATCATCGCGGCCATCATTGTGAGCATTCTCCTTGTCAAGGCCGTCCTTGAGGTCTGGGCTCTCTTTGGCAGCTTCCCTCAGTCCTTGGCCGGTTTCCGCGAGCATTACTGGGGATCCATCGCCCGAACCATCACGCACCTGATTCTCGTACTCTACGGTATCTGGGTGCTGTACTGTGTCTTCCAATTCACGCAGGGTGACTCATGGGCTGCACAACTTTTAGCTGGTGTTACGCTCGCAATCTTCACAGCTGTTCTTGCATGGTTCACGTGGAAGATCTTCAGCACGGTTAGGAAGCTGAAGAGCAGCGAGGGCAACGCCGATGCTCTTTACAACAACAAGGAGATTTGGGTCAAGTACTCACTGTTCTACGATTCGTACAAGAAGGACTACTGGTGGATCTTCATCCCCACCATTGTCTATCTCTTTGCCAAGGGCTGCACTCTTGCTGTTGGTGATGGTAACGGCATGAGTCAGACCATTGCTCAACTGGTCGTTGAGTCCATCATGCTGTGCCTGCTCGTCTGGACTCGCCCCTTCGAGCGAAAGTCTAGCAACATTATCGGCATTGCTATTCAGACCGTCCGTGTTCTGTCTGTTGCTTGCATCTTGGTCTTTGTCCACGAGCTCCACATTCCCCAAGACAGTAAGACCATTGCTGGCGTTGTGCTCATTGCCATCCAGTCTGCTTTGACTGGTCTCTTGGTTATCCTAATTATCTGGAACGCCATCAACGTTCTTGTCAAGGAGAACCCCCACCGCAAGCGAAGAAAGGAGATGGGTAAGTTGTTCCAGAAACAAGCGATCCCCTTGACGAAACCCATCATACTGACAAATTATACAGAGAAGGCTAAGCGCGATATGGACATTCTCACCCCTCTTGATGCCCGCAACTCGCTGCTTCTCGACCGCAAGGACAACAACATCTCAATGTTCGCCATCTCGAACCCCCAGGAGAAGGAGTCACGCCGATCCATGTCCCCTGACCGATACAGGGATGCCGAGGCAGGATACCCACAACCAAACTACCTGTCTTCAAGCCCACCTACACACCGGGACCTGACCCATATGGACCACAACGACTCTCAACACCTAATGGATAATCCTGCGCCGGTGGGTTGGACCCACCGAGCACCAAGTCCTGTAGGCATGGGGCGGTTTGACTCTGGGGAGGCGGGCTACAGCCCTCTCAACAAGCAACCATATGGATATGGAAATGGAGGCGGATATAGAGGGTTTTGAGTAGCAACCGGCAACGGCTGAATCTCACGGTCCATAACGCAATTTTCTTTAACTATTTTTGGGTATGCTTGTACAAACAACGCCCATGCTGAGGCTCCTCCTATCTATAAGATATGATCTCCAGCTGCTTGTACAAACAATGGTACCCTTCATCTGGTATCTCTCATTTACATTTTTCGAGGACGGAGCGAGGAAGTACTCAAGGTTTACAGCGAAAGACTTTGTTTACCACGGAAGCGCATCAAATCATTCATTTTTGTCAATAGAACCTTTTAACTATGCATACAACACTCTCAATGGTATCCTTCGTAAATTTGATGCAAATAACAACAATCATTGTCACAATCACCATCATTATCCCTACTCTCTATTCTACTCGCTATTCTCCATGCTTGAGCAGATACGAGTTAGATATCGCTTTGAAGCTAAACTGCCCGTCCTCACGCTTAAATACAACACCCTCCCTCTTTCGACCATTAACTCCCTTTCCCTCAGCCCGGCCTACCAGATCTTCAATGCTGGACCCGATCTCTTTTAGTGGCCAGTATCCATGAACAGGTACATGCTCAACGCACAGTCGCGGCGCCCAAGTTTCGTGCACCTCCCTTGGCGGCAGATACCGCTGCTCATCGATATCGTACACTGCGAAGAGGAAGAAAGAATGTGCACCTTTAGCAAACCCCTCGAAGTTACTCTGTATGCTCGAACCGCATAGTTCACCCTGAATAGCCACGTTGCGCCCAATCTTTGCCAACGTCTCAGCGAGCCTGAGCGTCCGTGCAGTAGCGTAGAAGAGCGGCGGGCTTCGCGGATGGTTCTCTATAAGAATACGATTTCGCGAGCATACTCCTACGCGGCTGTCTCTGATCTCACCGGGGAGCGTCTCGGACAGCGGGCTGGAGCTGTTGAGGTAAAAGACTGTCATGGAAGATCCGTCCATCTTGGTCGACTCCTGGAATACCTCAGAGCCGTGGTCGGAGAAGACGTCTGGGAGGTTCTGCACGCGCTCCTGATCCGTTCGGGGTATGAAGTTTGGGAAGTCGGGCAGCGGTGTGCCCAGTGCTGGGTTTTGACCCAGCGGCACAGCGGGTTTTTCATACTTGCGCACGTTGAGGATATCTTCAAATCCTACATCTCGCAGCTCATCTGGCGGAATATCATCTAGCCTGGAAGTTATCTCGGGGAAATCAGACAGTGGCATGAGAAGACCCTGGGATAAAACGCCCCGGATCTTGAGCGTCCGAACCCGGATGTCCGAGATGGAAGTGGGGCCGGCGGCCAGGAATGCAAATCGCGGGTCCGAACGCGGCAGGAGCGAGTCGATTTCAAAGTACAGCCCGCGGTCGCCCGGCTTGAAGCCGTTGACGGGGACTACGCAGGTCCAGCCGTCGACGGTGGCTTTCTCGATGCGGTTGGCGCCTGGGATGGGCATGATGGATGATATGTGACGGACTGTGACTAGTTTTCTTGGCATGGTGGAGTGAATTGCGTGCGCAACAAGGCAGAGGGGATGATTAAAGAATGGATTGATCGCGAGATACCAAGGTTTTGATCTCTTTGTTTTGGTGATATAAAGTAAAGCATTAAAGTGTCTCAGCCAGTCGGTCAACTGACTCGAGTGCAAGGATCACAAAGTTGGAATGGGCACGGCCTGACTCAACTGTCGATACATTCAGGCCCTATTGAGGCCGTGCTTTCAGCTGAGCAAAGGGGAACAGCGGGTAATCATCTATCGCAGTTTGGGAAAAAGACATCACGCCAAAGGAACTAGTCTATATTTTATACAGGTTTGAAGCTTAAGATTAGGTGACTGTGGAGGCTTGATATATGAGGCTTAAAGAGTGGGGAAAAAGCAGTAACTGATAGTTGCTTGTGCCGGCTTAGAACATTGTCTGATTGTCGGCATTGCATTCTTGGATAGATCACCCCCCACGATAGGAACCATTGATGCCGATCTCGCCAACATGCAACGGTGCCGCTGCCAGGAACATAACCAGATGCCTGGATCTGTGATCGACGGGATCTAAGCAAACGTGGTTGCAACGTGGTATGCATGGGGCTGCATCTGATCTGTCAACGCTCAGCGAGATTAGCTGTGGAAACCGTTGTTCTACATATTGCCAAATATCCAAAACTTAATTGTAAGATATAAAGATGATGGTATTTCTGTTCTATCCTGCTTCGGTTCACCAATGAAACCCTGGCAGATGTCGTAACCCAAATCACACTACGACGCGTCAAGACCAAGTAAAAGGGGGGTCAACAAAAGTCACAAGACCTTGAGGTTCAGCCCGTTTATTACGCTCTCAGTTGCATTATGTTGAAAGAGCGAGGCATGCGTCAACAGCGAGCCCAACCCTACCATGGCGAAATTAGCTTGATATCGAACAAAAAGCACTATGCTGTCACTCACCTGCCCTCCTTCTCGTAAACCACGTCGCTAATCACGTCTTTATCCAGGTCAGGGAACATGCCTGCTAATGTTTCAACAACATTCGCATGCTCTGCACGAGAAAGCCTCTGAGCCTCGGCTGCTTCAGCGCTCGCTTGCCGTGCAGCAGCCTCTTCTGCAGACAGTGCATGCTTCGATGATAACTGCTGAGGTTCGCGAGGCTCTTCACGACTCTGACGTTCCTGCGGTGCCGGAGTCCGAGGTGCGCTACTAGGCCCGGCCTCCAGCGATGGACCAGGCTCGTCTGAAAACATCCTCCCTATGCTGGAGAGCGGCTTCTGTATGGTCTTGAGAAGACCAGTTATGGCAGCCTTGTCTTCGCCAGAGTACTCATAATTCGACCCTGAACGGCGTGGCCCATCGAGAGAGGGGCGAGCGGATGTCTCACCAGGAGGAGGCCCGGCTTTCTCGTTGAACACTGGCTGTTGGGTGACTGGTGGTGATTGAGCATGCTTTTCAGCAATGGCTGAGACGGCCTCTTCCACGTGCTTCTCAAACTCTTCATCGGTAATAGTCAGAGTAGTTCTGTCCATATTTTCAATGAACTGTACAGCACCCATCTACAACAATGTTAGAGCGTATAAGCTTCACCGAGCCAGAGAAACGCACCAATGAAGATAAGTAGTAGCCTGCTTCGCCCCCAAGCTTCTCTTGATTCCTGAAGCGCAGGATGTATTGTACATTGGATACAAGGTGCTCTGGATTCGATTGCAGAACAACATAAATGAGG
Organism: Fusarium continuum; assembly: GCA_013184455.1. NCBI lineage: Eukaryota > Fungi > Ascomycota > Sordariomycetes > Hypocreales > Nectriaceae > Fusarium > Fusarium continuum. The sequence continues at coordinate 41,562 of JABCKB010000333.1, forward strand.
AGGGGCATAAAGGAGTCAGCCGAGGAATCAGACTTGTTATGTTTCAATAAACCTGTTGAATGTTAGCAAGACCATGCAATGGTTGCTCTAACCATCTTACCAAATATCACCTTGCAGCAGTTCAAGACACATATGATCTTGTCCCGCGGCGCCCTGTATGATTTAATTTTGAGCAGCTCTGCATCGAGTTAGTATATACAAAGCGCTTTGAGACCTGAATCTGACCTTGCTGGGCTAGCTTCAAGAACCGGCGTCCGCTATCACCGACTGGCGGGATATCCAAATGCTCTTCTTTCACCCAGCCATAAATGCTCATCTTCTGCCTCACAATATCGTCTCTCTCAACATCTTCCTGATGCTGCCCGCGTCTGCCAGGGCCAAGTGGAATGTCACCACCCTTGCGCTTTGGCTTGGCCCCAGGGATAGGCTTAGGCGCCTGGATTGCGGGTGAGAACGTTTGCGTATACAGCCTGTTCATGACCAGTTTCTCCATTCCTTCACGAGCGTTATCAAACTCGGCATCAGAGACATCCCTCCAGACTTCGCACAACGCCATCTTGTTGGCAATGAAGGCTAGGAAATCTCCAATAATCTTAACCTGCTCATGCACCATCCATTGCCGCTTGCCAAACTCGGATAGAAATGACTTTAGATATCTTGCTACAGGATCTGCCTTTTTGTTTCGTAGTTGCTCAAGGAATCGGTGAAAGTCGAAGGGCTGAGTAGGTTCTGGCTCAGGTTCAGGAGGGGGAGGTCGAGACTGCGCCGGTGAGCTGGGAGAAGCAACGCTCATGGCCCGCTCTATTTTTGGGCGTGGAGGTGTTCCATGAACACCATCCTTGGGAGGAACAGGTGGCCCCAAGTCTTCGACACCAGTGTTGGTTGGCGTTTCAGCAGGAGGGGAACCCGTAGAGATGTGTAAGCCTTGGAACTGACCCGACAGCGTAGGCGCAAGAGGTTCCAGACTCGATTTTCGAGGAGGATGTTGAACAGGATGGCCCAGCATAGGCGACGCAATCTCGAGTCTGGGGCTCATGACTTCTTCTTCACCAGGGCCACCACCAAACTCGCTGAACTGCTCCATAATACTCTGAATTTCGGACCGCGAGCCACGTTCCTGTTCATCTTCGCTCACGTATCGTCTCTCGTCATACTCGGCATCTGATTTCGAGGGAGAAGCATCTCCAGAAAAGTGGGAGCGTGCAGCATTTGAAGGAGTTCGCGAAGGCGGCTGAGAGGTTGTTGGGGTTGCAGGCGTGGGGTCAACATAAGTGGATGGTTCGGCGGTGAGGTATTGAGTGGTGGTATCGTTCGACGAGGGTAACGCGATAGGCTTGATCTTGGCCTCTGGCGAGGCGTGAGTGTTTAGGACACCGCTGGGGGTCTGCTGGTCATCGGCAGCCTGCTTTCCTTTAGCCGTTTCTGAAGGACCTTCCTCGGCGGCGTCAGCCTTATCATCCTGCATTGGGGCGTTGGATAGCTGATCGCCAAAGTCGATCAAGTCCTGCTCCTTTCCAGTATTGGCCTCTGAATTAGAGCCATGGTCTATGTTGTCTTTATTTTCAGACTTCCCTACCACAGGGTCCTGAGCAGACGTCACCTCAACATCGGGTTTGCTAGACAGCGTCTCATCTAAGACAGGCTGGCTGGACGAAGATGTAGACTGCTCCGGTGGAGACATGCAAAGCTTTCGAAGAGTTTGTGAAGAAGAGGGAAGGAGTTGAGAATCGAATTCAAGGCGAAGGGTAGACTCGTGTGAGACAAAAGAGAGTGCCCATTCGTTGTCCTACAAGGCTGAAGCCTAAAGCTGTATCGTGAATGAAAGGCGGGGGGAGCTACTCGGTGAGACGGAAGAGCGTTGGTTCGTCGAAGCTGAGCGCGTTGGGGAGAAGCTTAGGTGATTTGGGCGGTATTAAGCCGATAGTCGATAAATATCACTGGGCTATAAGTATTTGGTGATGTTGTCGGGTCAGTGTTTTTGAATACCTCAAGTTCAGCAACGGATGCCTCGCACAGCCGCAGGACGGCCAGCAGCACATGGCAGGACCCCTCCTTCCCCCATCCTTCCAGCAACTGCCTCAGCTTTCGGTCAGGCGGGCTCCTGCGGGAGCTCCAGGGAGCGGGGCTATTGGTCCTTGTTCAGGTTCGTTACAGGGGGCTTAGCTGTGACGCCGCCATTGTTACGGAAGCTGTCCAGTGGTCCACCGAGCTTCAGGCTTCCTACGCCAGTTACAACGACCCTGAGTGTGATATGAAGCTATCGCAGGTGCAGAATGAACCAGCAAAACAGAATGATAAAAAAGAAAGCGATCATGATGATATTCGCCCAGAACCGTAAAAAGGTTTTGCTGGCAGAGAGGTTCGAACTCTCGCATCTTTCGATAGTGGTGTTAACTCATAGAATAGCTTAAAACCACCGCCTTAGACCACTCGGCCATACCAGCTTAGATAACTAAAAGGTCGGAGTTTGAGCCACTATATGTTATCAGACCGGGTTTTTGCCATAACGCCCGGATTTTGTCTGCTCAGTGAAGCTGAAGGAGCTGAACTGAATGAACTAAGCCACCGCCAAGGTTCTCACCGAAAGACTCATCATTAGAGGACCTTTCCGTGACTTAAGATTTTCTTCGTGGTAAATTGTATTTATAATAACAACACCGTCCTAGAACTGCAGATGAGACCATAGTAGAAGATCTTCGCTTGAACAGTCACTAATACTCTCTTGTCAAAATGGCATCCTCGCCCTCAGTTGTACCCTACCGCCAGATTCGCGCTCACTACAACAACACTACCATAACAGTCTATCAAGCCTACAAAGAATCCATCGCCAAGGCCGCTGTAGACGCGCAGAAGCTCAATGCCTCCCCAGACTTCAAACCAGGTCGAATGACATGGATCAAGCCCAGCTGGGCCTGGATGATGTACCGCGCTGGCTATTCCTTCAAAGACCCTGGCCAATCCCACATTCTCGCCTTGCGTATGAAACATGAGCATTTCATCATTCTTCTTGAAAGAGGCGTACTCTCAAGTCATATTCAGAAGCCCCAGGCCGGCGTCAAGCGTGAAAAGTCGAGTGATGTGCGGATTCAGTGGGATCCTGAACGGACGCCAAAGCTGGAGGTGTTACCGTATAGAAGTATTCAGATTGGGATTCCTGGCGCTCTGAGCGAACAGTGGGCGGACGAGTGGATTGCGGAGATTCAGGATGTTACGGACAAGGCGCGTGAGTTGAAGGGGGTCATTGATGAGCGGCCTGATATTACCGATGAAGAGCTCTTGGATCTGGGTCTGATATATGAGGAGAGACCGTTCGAAGTACCAGATTCGGTTCATACTAAGCTGGACATGACATGACGACTGTTTCGGTATCATGAATTGCCTGTCGTGAATTAAGGATAAAGACAGCGAGACTGGTATAACCGAGAAAATCATGTTTATACGTTCCTTAAAAACCAAGTTTTGTTCTTCTGTCTACTCTCCATCTCTAAAGTCAAGCTATAGAACAAGCTCGAATATCTACTCTCGATCCCAATCTTGCAGGTCACGGTCACCACATCCGATATTTTCCACTCCATCCTCCTCTGTCCTTTATCGAGAACCCTAGAAAAGTCTTGCCTTGCAACCCAAATTTGCTCTTCAAACGCATACCACGGTAAGAAGTAAAGAGGCGTCGTTTGGAAAGGATTGGGCAGTAAAGGCTCCAATCCCACCACTAGACACTGCTTGGAGTCTGCGCTGCCAGAGTCAAGCTCCAATACTCCAAGAACCATTGGCTCTTGCAATGACCCTAGAGTAGGGCCGGGTGCTAGGTCAAAGTTGATCTCATAGGAATCTTGCGTATCTGAGCGACCCCTGAGGCCGTCGACAAAGTATTGCCAGGTCGGTGATCGAGAGCGCACCCTGATAGTTATCCTACTATCTTTTGCGAGGCCCTTCATCTCCGGTCGAAAGATTACTCCTTTGAGATACCTGAGATCAGGGGTGTTGTGTGGTACAAAGATTTGCCGCGGAACGGCCTCTTTTAAAAGTTCAGTTTGGCCACCTCTCGTCATATTGACAAGCTCGTCGGGAAGAATGATGCTGTTCATCATCGACAGCGCAAGTATGTCTGGCCGAATGCGCACGAAATGCGAGTCTTTGTCCCATGCTGCCCTTTGAAGCAAAATGGCCGGGCTGATAGAGGTCTGACCTCGTCGGAATTCGCAGTTCAGGAAGGCCAGAAAGATGGTCCCGGATTTGTCAACAGGGAATGGTGTCAAGGATAACTCGAGGTCTATACCGCGATTGGTCATTGATGTTGATGTTCCTGAGCGAAGCGACAGGTACTTCGATTTCTTAGGCACTAACCCATTCAAGTCCCTTGAGGCGTGGTCAATGTCGAAAGCCGAAGGGCTGTTTGCGAGAAGACCCCAGTAGGTTTTCCCTTCAACCCGGTATCGAGGCTGTCTCCACGCATAGATGGATTCATCGTCGGTGGATTTGATAATCTCTTCTTGCAACCGCTTGAATGCTTTGGCCTGTCCTTCACCGTACAGCAGAGGCATGTTGATATCGAATATGCCCAGCAAGCAATAAGCAATATCTTCTGGCCGTGTCGTTTCTCGTCCGGCGGCCCAGTGCATCTTCTCAGCAACCGAAAGTTGACCTAGCTGTCTTTGCCTGCTATCCATCATATGGTGCGTTGCGTCGAGGAGCTCCTCGCTGATTCCGGTGATGAGCTTGATATCTTCTTTGAGCTCTCCTCTGCTGCCCAGTCGGTTCCAATCTTGATCGTAGAAAACTACCTTGCCCGGTGCAATCAGCTCTTGAAGTGTCCAGCCTCTGGTAAACCAGCGGCTATCCACGAATGCCTTTCTTTTCGTTTCTTCAGACTCTGAAAAAGAGACATCTTCAAGAAATGCGATGCAGATAGTCGATTCAGCATACCAACGAAACATGGAGTTGATGGCTTCCGACAGCTCAGCACTGCTGCTTTTGTCGATACAGCAGGTGTCTATCCATAGATAATCCAATTTCAGGGAGCCCGCCATGTCACAGCTCTGGCGCAGCTTGCTATATCGATCGAGATGTAACGCTTGGTCGGGATCAACTGAGATGATGTCTTGAAAAGTGACCTCATCGTTGCCCCAAACATGAGATAAGATGGCGAATCGAGGTACCTCTTTGCCGGCATAGAATTCTAGTTGTAGCGTATGTATGTTGATAAGTCTCATGGTCAATAATATCGCAGTGATAGACCAGTGATTACTACGAGCCTCTCATTCAATGTCAGCCGTCCCGTCAGTTTTGAGAAGCCTTTTAAGTAACAGTGAATGGCGAAGGTGAGACACTATACAAGCAAGAAATTGTAGAAACTTACAAAATTTAGTTTGAAATTTGAAGCAGTGAAAACAAAGAATTTGGTTATCGGGAAAACAATTGTGATGTTCTTAAACTTAGAACTGATTCTTAGCTGGAAGAGATGAACGCCAGAGGGTCTCTGTACGGTGTCGATTCATTATATGACCGCACTGTCCTCAAAGCACACCTCGATGGAACAGCAGGAAGTTGAACTAAAATTGTACGAAAGCATTATGTTCTTTTAATTAAAACTCATGATTATTTTTAACTAACTCAATGAAGCTCTTCACTATAGCCCTTAACCGTTGACAATGGTACCGCCGTTGCAGTGGATGGTTTGTCCACTAACACATGAGCTGTCGCTCGACGCCAGGAAGACTACACAAGTAGCGATCTCTGAAGGCTGAGCAGGTCGTCCCATAGGGCTTGTGAATTGCTTCTGCGCATCATCGTCCATCGTAGCGGGGATGAGAGGTGTCCAGACTGCCCATAATGTTAGTTGTATCATGATTACTTGGGATACCGTTGAACATACCAGGTCCAGGAGCGACAGCGTTGACACGAATGCCCTTGCCGACATACTGGTTGCTCAGACCTCTTGTGAAAGACACAATGGCACCCTTTGTCGAGGTGTAGTCGAGGAGATCTGGGCGGCCGATGTACGCGTTGATGGAGGCGTTGTTGATGATGGTGGCACCGGCCTTCATGTGTGGGAGGGCGTATTTGGAGATGTAGAAGAAGGAGTGGATGTTGATGTTGAAGGTGTGTACCCATTGTTCCTCAGGAAGATCCTTGATATCCTGGACCATCATCTGATCTATGATGATTGTCAGTCTCAACTGGCTGTAATAAGCTTTGCTCGGCCAACTCACAAGCTGCGTTGTTAAAAAGAATGTCAATCCCGTTCATCTTCTCCACGGCAAAATCGACCAGCTTTCGGCAGTTCTCCTGCTTTGAGAGATCAAGAGAGATGAGGTGGACCTTGGCGCCCTCGCTCTCAACCTGCTTCTTAGTATCTTGAGCATCCTTCTCCTCGTCTGGTAAGTAGGCAATGACGATATCTGAAACACCCTCTCGGCCAAATAGTAGGGCAGAGGCGGCACCGATACCGCTGTCACCTCCAGTGATCAAAGCCTTCTTGCCCTTGAGCTTTCCAGAGCCCTGGTATGTCCTCTCATTACCGCCGGCCTCGGGAAGCTCATCCCGGGTGGCCTGAGGGTTGGGCATCTCCCTCTCCGTACCAGGGAAATCCTGGTGAGAGATGGGAATGTCCTTTTCTGGTTTTCAGTCAGTCTCCATGTAACTGAGTCTGGCCTGTCGCAAGCAGGAGAGATTACCGTTCTTGAAGTTCTGAGTCGTCATTTTGATTGATTTGCTGTGGTCAGTTGAGACCAGGTACTGTTCTTGATTGAAGAGTGAAAAAAACTTCCTTTAGAACTATGCAGAAGAGCCTCCTCTGTTTAATACCTGTAGCAAAGCGAATGTGCGGAGCATTCAATCCGAATCCTGATGAAGGTCGATCGATGACGACACTTCAGTCAGGGTCGACACTTCTTCGTCACATTACGGGGCCAGCCAAGCGATAGCAATTATGCTGGCAGCGCTTACTTTTACCTGGCTACTTCATGATACGAGAGCTTCTCTTTTCTATCGCTGAGAACCCGAGAGTAACAGCCAATGGCCATTACCAGACACGAGCCACGACGGTTGATTCAGGCCCGGCTTGTCGCCCATTTCTCTCCTACCACGCGGGGATAACGGTTTCTTTGGTTTAAAAGAGGGGCATGTAATGAACGCTGATAAGATGCTCAAATCAGCTCTGTGATTAGGCTGTGGTGACGTACAAAAATGCAAACAATGGAACCATCAAACGGCCACCGACGGCTTCCATCCCGTTCGGCAGCATCCGGGGCGGCCCCACATTTGCCGGTCCGTAGCCTAACTGTGACGTCCGGCCGATACTACCGACTGGGAGGTAAATCCGGTTGTGGTATCTCATAGAAAGCCCATGCTTTCTATCTGTACAGTCACAACATGCCGTGCTAGGGCTACATGTTCGACGTAGAACCAGAACTGAGAGGATTTGTGATGACTTCAAGGTCGACTAGTCGTTAATGTGTCCACCAGTTGTCATCCAGCTCTCGGTATCCGGCATAACAAGGCAGGTTGAATCGCGTGACACAACTAACATGTCGAATTTGGTAATGCAAATTGAATGAACCGTCTAAACAATCTAACATTCCGTACATCGCGTGTACTCAGCCCGGTACACGCGTCTTGATTATCGCCTTGTGCCCAGCTGCCCTCGAACACAGGCACCAGTGATGCTCGTCTTTCAAATACAATGCCATCCCAAGTTCAAATAGATGAATGTTTCCAGTACGCCCGATCCCGTGTCGTGTTCTAATCGCCGAATGTGATATCGTTACAGAGCGATTGCGCCTCGGCGGCTTTCTCGGGCATGGAGGAGTCCCTGAAGACCGCAGAAGATGAAAAAAGCCTATACGTATCAGTCAGTGATGTGTTCTAGGTCGGCGTGATAATGGGAGCTCGTACAACGTAGACGAGGACAGCGATAAAGATGGTGCCCGAAACAGCCTTGCCATCATCGGGGTCGTCGACGCCGCCAGTAAATTCTTCGTGCCCACTTCGGTATAGTCCGGCTAGAGCGCTAAGAATAACAATGGCGAAAACCGAGAGGACGGTACTGGAAGCTCCATGTTAGCCTTGTCACGACGGGATGAAGATGTTTAACGGGGGTCGACGAACCAGGACCACGCGTTGAAGGCGCTGACGATGGGCTTCATGATGGATGTATTAAATAGCAGCTCTCTGATTCTTAAGCGATCGCGGTATCGTCGCGAGGGTTGAAGCGATGAATCGTTGTTTGCGACTTTGATGCCAATAACTTGAGCTGGTGATGCGTCAATGTGTTGCTGTTTAGCTCCTTGCTTTCCTGCCTCACGGGTAAGGCTAGAGCGTGTGCCACATTTTTGTTTGCACCGCCACAAGCTTGCTACGCCACGAAATTTGTCAAGGTTAGATCTTGTAAGCTGTAGATTTATTTTAATCTGACATGGTCTCTACCTCGACCTCCTAAATTGTAAATGCATTTTCTATTTAAGATGTACGTTTGCATGCTTCTTTCCAAGTGCTTTTTATTATCGGCAGCTAATTAGTTGTGATGCTAAGTGAGTATCTGATCAATTAGCGCTTGGAAGCAAATCCACTCATTGATTCCTAAGGGCTTATTTGCACGGCTGACTTGGAAGGAGAACCTAGCTTGGTAAAATCGTCCATAGTGCCTGGTCTGGCTCAAGATGGAGCTGTGCTTCAAAACAATGTAACGGTAAAATCAAGATAACATCCTAGCTGACAGGAGGCAATCATAATCCTGGTGTGCTGTTTGTGTATTCTGAAACGTGGGGACACTGTCAAAGTGCCGTGACAGCCAACAAGCGTGCATGCTCCATCTACATTAGGCCTCTACCCGGTGTGTATCTCCTCTGTTTCTGTTAATTGTCAGAGCTCACCTGAACTTTCCAGGTCGTGATTGAGCACGCTATTTGAATGTTACAGAGGTTTGTGCCGATCGAAGAGGTTAGACTTCTGACTACCTAACTAGTTAAAACGGGATTGGTGCTGTAAGCGACCTTGGCATCAGAGTGCTGGTTGCTTCACGCTCCAATAGACACTGGAAAGTTTATGCCCAGAGCTCGAGACGAAACGAAACGAAACAAAACAAGACGAAACGACTGATGAGTGTGGTGTTTTTGATCGCCCGCTTTTGTATCTGCATCTGTATCATGTTTGCATTGATCGTGACGACTCGATTGACGTTGAGGGATTGACTCCGTTACTTTCGTGACTGAAATTAGATGACAGGCATGCTAGACTTTAGGTTGTTGATCTTAATACGGCAAATGCCAAGGTTCAGACTTTGAAAGCATCTCAGAACAGTGAAGTTTGTGATGCCATCATTACGCACCCGGCTTTTCTTTTTGTGCAACACCAGCATGACAAAATCTCAAGCTCAGACCTAGCAACATGCTGTTTACTGAGTTAGACGCCGTGTGAGGTTACGCAGCCCTCCCTTGACGGGCTGTCAGCGATGCACTGCCCCCCCAAAGCTCCTAGTTAGCTCCTAGCCCCAGCAAACACGGAATCCGTATGCCGGACATGGGAGAACTTAAAGATGCTGTATGCTGTGCGCAGGACCGTCGTAGCCGTTGAATCAAAGAAAGGGTGAACAAAGGAAAGGCATGGCGCCGTGCCCCGTTGAAACAAGCAGAGGCAAGCCACGTCGCCAGTGAATACGGGCTCACGCGGAGACTGTGACGACCTGCACCAATCGTTGGGCTGACATACCAGCACAAGCAGACTATCGCTTGCTGCTGGAACCCAAGAATGGATCGTCTTTCCCCCCGCGTTTGCGACTAATAAATGATCCATTCGTTGGAGGTGCAAGAGGCTCTTTTTGGCTACCAAATTCATACCAGGCCTTGCCCAACCTGGATAGGAACTTTGGGGTTCCCTCGTTTATGCGGCTGGGCTGGCACGGCTGGCATAGTTGGCTGCCAGGGCTGCTTACCTTTGACCAATCCTTGTGGATTGATCCTCTAGGATTCTCACCTAGTCAAGACGCCAGCCGCCAGCGATGACGCTCTTGGCAAGCTTCAGCGCCTCTCGCTATATAAAGGCAGCTCTAGCCTACAGCTCCCGACCCGTCCCCTTACACTGTCACTGCCGCTCTCAATCTCACTGATTCACTCCCGAGCCAGTCTCAACACCTAAATTAATTCGACAGACCCTAGCGGTCATCTCTCTCGCTCACCTTCGTTTTTAACATCGAGGTCCTGCATCGCCTTGACTGCCTTTAGTTGCACCACCTGCTCGCTTACCCAGTTTACATACATTGTCTGGCTTTACCACCTCATATAAAAAATGCGCGTTCAAGCTGTTGTGGCCGTCCTGTTCTCGGCCTTTGCCGGTCAGGCTGTTGCCCAAGATGCTCCTAGGGTCAACGACAACCCTCCCGGTGTTGGATACAAGGCTACGCTCCCCAAGGATCGCTTCTTCAAGGATGCCGCGCTCGATGGAAATGTCAAGGGTTACATCCACGCTCAAGCTACCGACTCTGGACAGGGCGTCCAGTTCAAGGTCAAGTTCAGCAACCTTCCTAAGGAAGGAGGACCTTTCAGTAAGCTCTCCAGGTTCGCCAACTGAAGTAATAGATATCTAACTTGCTGCAGCCTACCACATCCACGTTGAACCCGTTCCTGAGGATGGCAACTGTACCGCCACTCTAGCCCATCTCGACCCCTTTGCGCGCGGCGAGGAGCCTCCTTGTGACGCCAAGGACCCTGCGTCATGCCAGGTCGGAGACAACAGCGGCAAGCATGGAAAGATCACATCCGACCCCTTCGAGGCCGAGTACATCGACTACTACGCCTCGACCAAGGAGGGCATCGGCGCCTTCTTTGGCAACCGATCATTCGTGCTTCACTATGCCAACAAGACCCGCCTGACGTGCGCCAACTTTGTCTCTCAAATCAAGCCCCCCGCTACCAACGAGTCTTACTCCGTCCCGGCTTATCTGCCTACTCCTACAGAGACTGTCAACCCAGGCACGCCCACTCCTTCAGGCACCGGCAACAAGCCCGTATCTACCGAGACCAACGCCGTTAGCCCCAACGGTGCCTCTTCGATGGCACTTCCGATCAACCTGGCTCTGGCCGGTGTCTTCGCTCTCGTTTTCGCAATGTAATGGAAGCAAATGAAGGGAAAGGTTATGATAGCGCAGGAGGTATTTAAAGCTCGTTGATGGTACATTTGCATGTGTAGCATGGAGGCACATTGTGGTTTTTTTTTTTTTTTCATGACAAAGCTTGCTTGGTACAAGCTGTAAGGGTATTCCGGACTGTTAACAGACAGTGGCGAAAACAAACAGAATTCTGAATCTTACTACAATGCAACGGCGGTGGCTTGCGATCTAAGTGAATGTTAATGCGAGTTGACAGTTGGAGCTAACGGAGTGAGGCTTGCGCCGTTGATTCTGCAAGGTACCGATATGGTCTGTCGACCGCCAACTTGAAGGAAGTTGAGCCGTCAGACTCTTAATTAAAGGGAAGATACTAACTTAGACGATTGGCTACAGAAGCTAGGTTAGTTAATAATGGATGCTTGCGCTTGCAAATGTCTAAGTTAATATTGATCCACTTCTGACAGGATTCGATGTTAGTTGTTTCAGCAAATAAACTAGCTCTCCCGTCTTTTAGTTTTCGGCTGATTCTTCTGCAAAGCTCGATACACACATCTATCTGTCAGGTAATAACATCTTATGCAAGCTTAGTACCTAGTCTCTCCCAACTCCACTCGCCATGAATTACCACCAACATCTACCTTCCATATAGCCACAGGCGGATGCTTGCCACCTCGCCAAGTCCAGAGACGAAGACAATAGGAACATATCCTAGGTAATAGGACATCTCTGCTTAATTCACTCTATTCCCTTGTTCTGCTTACATCAAGTTAGGTAAACATCTTCATTATTTGTTGTGCCGCCTATGCGCCTCGAGATTAGCATTGCTCATGCTTCTTGGTATGGATGCCAAGCAACGACGGTCCTATTTTAGTGCACCGCCCCCAAATCATCTCGTCTCTTTTTCTCTCTCTGGTGGCTAGGCTACCGGCTACATACCTAGTTAGGTTTTCGCTCCAAGAACCGCACTGATTATCGCTCGAGACCCGAACCTAGCGCATGCAGGAGTCACTAGAGCTGACGGACTAGGGATTTTAGCTGCATCTTCCCTCTTCAGCGGTGATGAACCATCTCTGTAAAGTTGCTGTTGTTCAAGGCCCACAGTGTCGGTCGATATTCACCGGGCTTGCGAAGTGAAAGGGATATTATCGTGGCCACGACTTTTGAGACATTTGGCTTCTATTGGTTATTTAACGCTGTTCAGGGTTCAAATCCTTGGTGGATGAGCAGCTCTTAACCAAAAGCAAGGCTTGAAACCTTGGTGCTGCAAAGGGTGCTGCCTCCTTGGTTTGAGGAATAAGGGAATTAAAAAATAAATAAAAAGACGAAATGGCCCCCAAATCGAGGCCCAGACGAGGAGCCGAGCTGATCAGACTTGTATCCTATGTCAATTTCGATTGGATGCTCGCTCTGAGGAACATCGTTTTTCGCCTCGAATACTCAACTTGTCCACCTAGTTCCTTGCTTTTGAATACTTCTTAACTAAAGCTTGTCGCCTAGCTTCGATGGTTCTCAGTCATTGAAGTTTCGTTTGTCCTTCAAGACTCTCTCGGCACCTTCAAGTTTCTGGGAACCGCTTGTCTCCCCTCCTGAACTCGGCTACTTTTCTTTGTCTTGCCTGCTCGTGTCTTCCTCGACCATGGTATGTCATATTTGTAACCACACGTCCTTCTGGTTGTCTCGCCTTGGTTTAGATGTTTCCCTTGCCTTAGCTGACCAGTTCCACGACTCCTACAACTTCTCAGCAGAAATGCGAACCAGATGTTTTTAAACCGCTGTACATGATGCTGACTATTCCTTCAGACAGACAAAAATACAGCGCTTGAGCAACTTTCAAGACTAGGCTCAAGCCCAAGGCTCATGGAATACAACTCGTCTGTTGAGGAATTTCGAGATGACGAGTATCCCAACATGGTCCAAGGTAGGCGAGTCCCACCCCCTCAATCCTTCAGATCTGCTCATGCAGGCTTACAGGGGCTTATCTTGATCACGGAGGAACCACGATCTATGCTCGATCTCTGATAAGCGGCTTCTCGCAAGCAATGATAGGTAACCTTTGGGGTAATCCGCACTCGGAAAACCTCCCTGCAAAACTCTCGGGTGAGATGGTGGATAGTATCCGTGCAAAGACGCTCGATTTTCTTGGTGCTGATCCGGAGCATTACGATCTGATATTTGTTGCCAATGCTACAGCTGCCGTCAAGCTCGTTGCTGACGCATTTCGTGACCTTGGAGAAAAGACGCCAACGAAAAGCTTCTGGTACGGCTATCACAGGGAAGCCCACACGAGCATCATTGGTATTCGGGCACTTACGTCGGGGGACTATCGCTGCTTCGAAGATGACGAGAGTGTGGAAGAATGGATAGCACGGCCTTTCAACTGCCACAGCCGAAGAGGAAAACCGACGAGTCTCGGCCTATTCGCATACCCTGGCCAGTCGAATCTTAGTGGACGAAGATTACCAAAGGGCTGGTCGAGAAGAATACGAAGACACCCTCAACTTCAGAATACCTATACCCTTTTCGATGCCGCGGCTCTGGCCATGACGAGCTCTCTCGGCTCGCTATTCAACGACCCTTTGGATGCCCCTGACTTTACTTGCCTCTCATTGTATAAAATTTTTGGATTTCCTGATCTGGGTGCTTTGGTTGTCAGACGAGCATCTGGACATATTCTGAGCTTACGGAGATACTTTGGTGGAGGGACAGTTTCTCAACTGTCTCCTTTGCAGGGCACTCGTGTTACGAAAAAAGTACCTGGCCCGGGAAATCAACTTAGAACTTGGAATATTCATGATGCCCTCGAGGATGGCACATTACCGTTTCACAGTATCTTGGCACTTGGTATTGCCATTGATACCCACTTGCGGCTCTATGGTTCTATGGTGGGTTGTTGCGACTTTATGGGAGTAGATTGGATTGATTGACCGGGTGTAGGATATAATCTCTCGCCATTGTTGCTACCTTGCCAACTCCTTATATGAGCGCCTGACGGATCTCAAGCACCGAAATGGTTCTCCTGTAATTGAACTGTATGCTGATAACCCTTTCATGTATGGCGAACCTTCAGCACAAGGGCCAACCTTTGCCTTCAACATCATGATGGAAGACGGTTCATATGTGCCTTGGACAGAGGTAGAAAGGCTTGCCAATAGCGCTGGAGTATATATCCGAGCTGGAGGTAAAGTCGTTCAGTGATATCAGAAATGGTCTTTGGCTAACGGTATGTGTACAGGCGTTTGCTGCCCTGGGGGTGTTTCAAAAGCTCTCGAATACGAAGAATGGGAATGGGAGAGGATGTTCTCGAGTGGGCATGCCTGCGGCACGAATGAGATGGCAATTATACACAACAGACCAACAGGGTGTGTTTACCCATTACTATAATGCCTGTGGTGTCAACTAACGTGCATAGCATCGTTCGCGCGAGTTTGGGTGCCATGACCACCAAGCGCGACATACAGGCCCTGATCTCATTCCTTCGCAATGAATTCATCTCTAAAAATACGGACGTACCACGACTGCTTGGGGCATCGAAAGATTTGCCTCTGAGGGAAGCGTATCCTTACTTGATGCGCACCACATCTGATAAAGAGCATATAAAGAGTTAGCTCAAAAGATAGTTCCTGGAGATTCGGTATCATGACGGAACAATCCGTTTGCTTCTGCTCAAGAATAAAAGTAGACGTTGAAATCAAAATCTGGAATTTTTGGAAAGATTAGAAAATAGACAATAGACTCCTAACGAGTGCATGCTTGTTCCCTGCAGGGAGGTAGATCTTGCATACCTATGCCGAGTCACTTATTATACATCAACTATACTTCTTCCACATCCATGTCAATTAGATGCTGTACTATCACACGGCTAACAATGCATGCCGAGCCAGCCGTTCACTGGGGGCATTGTTTGCGGGATTGAAGGTCAAATGTCGATTATACCTGCTTGAACAAAAGCCAATCCTAAAAATTGAGCCTCACATTCATTTTTTTCATACTCCACAAGGTATTGACAGTATTCTTGGTTGCCGCTGGTTACCCTTCGTTATTGTCTACAGCCTTTTTATCAACATCGCACCTCTCCCTTCACGTGATTTTCATCATATCTGAACTTCCTCCAAAGAAACAACGACGATTATCGGTGTACAGGCACAAAAACACAAAAGCACGACTAGAGCAGACATTTCTTTTATTTGTACCGCAAATTTTGACGTCTTTTTTTATTTCAATTTTTTAATCGATAAACATTTCATCTCGTCCCTCATGCAATCATCGCGACCAGATTCTCTACTAATACCCCACGTCGTCGGTACCATCATCATACACCCTTGATCGTTCTACGTACTGCGGCCTGCGATCGCGACGATTCGGAATCTTCGAGATTATAGATCAAGCACGGACGGTTTGTTCTTGTCTACAGCACCCATGCCGCTATCTCGATCCTAGGAAATGGCAAAGAAAAAGAGCAAGCAAGCTCCTGGTGGTGAGGGGCAGGATGCGACCCTTGACGACGCTTCGCAGAGGCATACACAACCTTCAAGCACTGCTACTACTAATGGAGGAGGACACAAGAAAAATCACAAGACGCCTAAGGAATCAAAGGAAACGACCCTGACATCGTCCTCACAGACACTTAACATATGTCGGAACAAGTCAGTCTACTTTTTGCGCTTTTGCATCTGCCCGCCAAGCTGCCATCTGCGACGCTTTGGATTCATGACGTTGACGCTCATTCTAGACATTGGCGATACATTTCCTCCTTCCATGGACCTTGGCTCCAAATGCCAATCGAGATCCTCGAAGCAGTCGCAAACATCAACTACAATACCCCGCGGCCTCGTCCCATCGACCCAGCCGTCCTCTTCGACCTGCTCAAGGTCCGCCGTCTCGTCGACGAAGCCACCAACCTCGCCGTGAGAGCTGCTAGTGACATCGCCTCACCCGTGTTGACCAACGTCCATGGCGGTCTCCCTGGCGCATCGTCCATGTCGGCGCTGGGTATGACCGGGCCAGCGCACGGGGCCAAGCTGAGCCGCGAGCGCAAGTTCCGGATGAGGGAGCAGGCAAGCCAGAAGCTTAGTCGCGCGTACCGCCTGGACGAGATCGCTTGCAGCGTTGCAACCATGCAAGGCGCGTCGCCGATAGAAGAGATTGGCGCACTGGTGCTGCAGCGCAACCCGCAGGACCCGGATGCCAAATATGTTCATTTCTTTCACGAGAAGATACCATCCCGCCAGCTAGCCCAGTCTACGAGCCTACAACCCCTAGGGGACATCATATCCGAGAAGCCCAACGAGTGTGAGGCTCTTCGCACGCGTGCGATTGTAAAGACTTTCAAGGAGGATTTCGCAGGGGCTACTCATGATCTGACCCTCGCCCTCACAATATGCCGTATACATCAGCAGCCGCATCTATCGAGTGATAAGGAGATGCAGCAACAACAACAGCCGCATCAAGGTAGACGATGGCGACAGGAGGTCATCCCAGCCGATAAGGATCAGCCGAGTAGTTTAGAAACTCAGCTTCTCTTCCTACGTGCTGCAGCGTACCTATCTCTAGCCTGTCAACACATCGAGGACGGTGTCCCTGCAGCTCAGAAGCTGAATGGACATGCCGACGCAGAAAAGTCAAACGTGAACCTTAGCCCAGAAGTCAACGGCCAAGAAACGCCAGGCCGAGACGAAAACTCTCCCGGTAAACAGGCCGACGCGCGAAAGCTTGTCAAGACATATGCGAAGCGGGCGCTCCGAGACCTGCTCTCCTTCATGTCCCATTTCGAGTACGCGCCCAATCTACCGTCTTCCATCGCAAGGGACTTTAACGACCGAGTCAATCTCTCCGCGCACGGCGCTCGCAATCCTCGGCCCTCTGAGACGACATACTCTCTCAAGCCGCACATCATCCACTCCTTTTCCGACCTCTTCGCCGCCGTCCCTCCGTCAGGTCTCCCTCCCTATCCCAACCAAGAAGTGACAAGCCCCAATGAGCAAATTCCACCATCGGATATCCCCCCAACATGCGAATGGTCAACTTACCACCCTCTTATGACCGAAGCCCTCCATTCTCTCCTCCTCTGCCACTGTCTAGCACAGACCTCGGCCAAGGAGCTTCAACGCCACACGTACATGGTGGCACGACTGGTCCGTCTCGCTGATGGATACCCAGTCTTTCAAGCTAGTCGCTCTCCAGCCCGGTCCGACTGGGTTGAAGTCCTCCGCCGCGCCGACGACAGCTGGCTCCAGCTCAGCGCCCCGTGGGAGACACTTTGCACGCCCGCGCCTCTCCCTTTCTACTACGATCCCCTACCCCCCGAGGCAAAAAAGACGCACATCGGCACGTCTCGTAAAGATGCCGCTGCCGCTGCTGCAACTCTGATCAATGGCGGGTCTAACAATACTAGAGCCACCGTTAAAGGTACCGAGGACCAGCGCCGACAGCGCATGCAGGAGCGCGACCAGCTTGTTCTCGACGCCCTAGACGACGAGCGAGTTTGCGACGAAGATACGTTCCGCGCAGCCATCGAAGTCCGGGAGAAGCGCGCCGAGCAAGATCGCGCTGCCGCCGCTGCTGCTACCAACGACTCTTCACCCAACGGCTCACCTACCACGAGCAGTTCAGGGTCTAAGCGATGGGCTGTCGAGGACAGTAAGGATTACCCCGTCTGCACTGCGCGGGCCACCCTCATTGCGCACTGGGTGCGTAAAGCACCCATCGTTACTGGCACTACGCGGCGCAAGAAGCAGCGTCCCAAGAAGGCAGGTATCAAGTTAGAGGCCCTAGGTGGCTCTTTAAGCAAGCTGAGCCTTGAAAAAGCTTAGCTGACGGAGTCGCAATAACGACACTTTACTGACCATGGAATTGCTTTTCCTCCTTATTTTGGCCGCTTAGCTGATCTATTGCCCACTTTACTGGTATCTCACATGAAAAGTAGTAGGTGTTACTACCATATCATGGATCTCATCCCATGAGCTGAATGGCTGGACACATTATGACAGAAAAGATCATACAAATAATATAGAACAAGACTTGGAACAAAACAGGTCTATATTTAAACGTCCTTAAAACAGTATCTTATGCCACAAATGCCCAAGGAACGCCGCCCATGCTTGTCTTTCCCGTGGTACCAATCCGTTGCGTAAACTCATCTCGTCCTATAAGTCATAAACTCCTGCTCAGTACCACCTGTTATTAGACATGGATCCCCCGTTGAGGAAAGCGTCAATATCTCCCATGCCCTCCGTCTCGAGAACATTCATAAGCTCAAGTTGTTGGGATTGGGTGAGACTGCCTTGACGAGCAAATCCATAATCGAACTGGGGAGGTGGAACATTCCCACCCTGAACGTTTTGCAGTCCAAGACCAGCACTTGACATGTCACCATAGTTTCCGGGGTTGGCCATAGAATCATTAAAAAAACTGTTGCTCATATTGTTAAATGCGTATGGGGAGATGAACGGTGCAGGAGGCGAAAACCAATCGTTGAGGCCACTTGGTGTAGGTAGGGGCCTTTGTGAGGGGGCAGCCTGTGGGGCTGGTGGGACAGCAAACGTAGGTCCACGTTGAGATGGCTCAATCTTGATGGGAGGGGATATGCTTGTCTGCACTGGTACCAATGAAACTCCAACAGGAGACGCATGCTGCATGGTAGGGGTCGGTTGCGCTGTTAGGGTATTTGGAGGTGATAATACATTACTGGGCGTTGGTGTCGCCATGTTGCCGGTAGGAACAGAATCAGGGGGTGTCGGTAGTTGCTCAGAAAGATGGTCCGGGGGCGATGTCATATGCTGCTCGGGGGATGTATTAGCTGGCGGTGTCGGATCGTCCATTGTTGCTTCACCAGGTTGCATAAAATCCGGTGGAAAGTACGAGAATCTTCGACCTGTCGGTTCGTTGCTGGCAGGATTGAAAAAGATGGAGTTGGATCTGAAGCTAGGCTGCGGCGGGGGGAAGCTGGGGTCGAAGGCGAATGCATTCATAGCCTCTGGTGGTGAGTTGAAGACGTGGTTGAATTGGGGCGGGTTCTGATAAGGGGCTTGTTGGAGATTGCCCTGGAAAGCTTCGGGCGAGTGGGGGTCCGCGAAGGATGGAGGTGTGGTGAAGAAGCCGCTCGCGTGTCCTGTCATAGGACGCTCATCGTAGCCTTGTAGGCATGCTTTAGAGAAAATCGAGTATAGTTGCGAAGCTGATGCAGTTCCAGGCCATCGCTCCGCACAGCGGTCCAAAACGTCCATAGAGGTGTTGATGAGATTCTCAACCTCATTCCGAGGATGTGCTTGTCGCACCTCTGGATACGAAACAGTCCATAGGAGTGTGTTCAGAGACATGTTCACGGTCAAAAGGAAAACCCATGTGATATCTGCACCGCTTTCCATCTGCTTGGCGTTCAGCTGAATTATATATGCTGAGCTTTCGTAACAAATCACCGCGGCACGAGGTGATGGCTTTGGGACTTGCGGAGATGGCCTGTACATGAATATCCTCATTTGATGATATCGACCTGTGAACCTGTGAAAACGTGTTAGACGTGAGTACCAACGGCATCTTGGATGGGTCGTACCAAGGCTTGCACCAATCAGGGCTTGTAGGTGATGCATCTAGCCACTCCTTGTTCATCTTCTCGACTCTCGAATACCAGGGGTGTGAGTCGTTTTTTGGTTCCGGCTTCTTCTTTTCATACAAGACTCTTCGGATTTCTGCCTGACACATTCTCATCTTGTAGAAATGAATAGCAACAAGCTTACGTTCGCTAGGTGGGCCAGGTTCGATGCCCTGGCCAGTAATATTTTCGTCTCCAACAGACGCAAAGAACTCGACATCCAGTCGGTCATCCCCTGTGGCGAAATTGTTGGGCCTGCCCATGCTGTGCGCCAAGCCATACTCCATAGCGGCCACAGTCCAGACGATTCGTCTTCTCATATCAATTGTTTTGGCGTCCAAGTTGTAACCAGTACCCGAAATGGTCTTCTCACTTGCTAGACCTTCCTGTTGGCATATCCTGGCCGCGAGACCAATTACGTAGTAAATTGGGGTCCTGGTGGGTGTAAGAAGCGAGTATTGTCCGAGCAGGACAAGGCATTGCAAGGTCTTGAGATCTTTGGGGCGAACGACATCTTCGAATAATTGCATCGCTGCCAAGTAGTAGCTGTCTGCTAGGCCAGCATATTGAGTGTCTAACTTTTGTAGGCTGATGGCTACAAGCATTCTGATAATGAAGAGTCGATATGAATCTGAGTCGCCATTGTAGACCGCGTCGAGATCTTGCAGGAGATCTTTTTCGTGCAGGACAGGCCAGAAGAGTTGAGCTACGATATGTGAGTATTCAACTTGACAGAGTTGATGGTTGGATATGGTGTATTCACCTTTTTGGTTGAAAATTTCCAGTAACTTCTCCGCGACAGCTCTTGTAGGCAGGCTTTCGGCTGGGTGTTGGCTGATCATGGGGTAACTCTTTCTCCTGGCGGCAGGCCCGGTCATTTGGATAGATTGCATGCGAACTTGCCTAGCGCGGACGCTGGGGATGAGGTCGGAGATACGCTTGGAGTCCGTGTATCGTTTTGCCTGCTCCATAAGTAGACGTGTCATTGCGATACCACTGCTGGGTCCCAGATATCGAGGGGTTTCATCCCCTCCATTGAGGCGAACCATTCCGCCGGGACGTACCATATCCTCGGTGCTCTTGGGATATTCGTTTTCGTCGTCGGTATATTGGCTAAGCTCTGCTTCGAGTTGCCTCACTTTATCCTGCAGTTTGATAACATAATATCGGTTGATCTTGCGACCTTTGGCTGCATCCAGATATTCACAAGTGGATCCAGATCTCTCGCACGGCAAACAGCGAGGCAATGTAGGATCGCATCGGGTTTTCCTCTGCGCAAAATTACGTTAGCATGCATAGAAACTCAAAGGTCAAGTCGCAACAATAAGCGGGTAGGTACCTGTCGGCAACGGCAGCACGCTGTTAAAGTATGGGCAATGCGGTGGCCCGAGCCGTCGCCATCCGATGTTTCGTCTGTCTGCTGCACCGGTTTCCTGAAAGGTTGCTGATGCTGATGCTGCTGAAATTGCGACATAGGATGTGGATGGCTCATGAAGACGGGGTTTTGGCGGGGAGCGACATGGCCGAAGCCTTGTCGAAAAATGTCTGCCGGGTCCATTGGGCTTATTGGCGCAATCAACGCCTACAAGACGGTTTGGCTTTAACCGCGCGCAAGCATCCGACGGCGATGTTGTCGATATCGTGAAGCCGGTGCGCAAAGAGGCACACGGAGAACGGAAGCAGGGCACAAAGACAGGCCGGGGGTCGCGGAAGGACCCGAAACGATGATGATAGATTAGATATACTTAAGAACAGGAGTGGTGTCCTTTCAGTAAAGCGTGGTGAGAAGAGACAGATGCGCTGACGGTGACGGTGGCATAGCCACAGGTGGAATATTCGGTACCCAGAAGTCGTGAGATGGATTATGTCGTGAGAATCATTAGAGAAAGAAACACAGGCAAAGCAATTATGTACCTATGGTATGGGTGCCTGTGTATGTACGTCAACAGAGCTGGAGAGGAAAGGAGGGGCAAGGTAACAGGGAAAGAGGAAAGTCAGGCGATAGTAGCTGGTGATTGGCTGTTGCTTGTTTATTCTATCAGGGTTCAGGGTAAGAAAGGTCGAAATAGCGGGGAGACTGGGTTCAAAGGGGAAAGAGCTCGATGCTCGCTACCTAAGGTAGTTCTAATGAGACCCTGAGAAATTCGAAGCACTGGAATGGACAAATTCCGCAGTTGATGGCGTCGAATGCGGCAAAGGGCAGGGAAGTCAGGTATGCTATCATACCATCAGCATGTTTTTTTCCCTCTCTCTTTTCTTTTGGTAAGTTGGCCGAGATGAGTCAGAATCACAGGGTAAAGTAAGAAAGGAGAATGTCATCGGTATCAATTAATGTCTGGTCTAGACCGCCATCTATTTGTTTACCAGTCTCAGCCGACCAACAGGGTAAGGTTGAGTTTGCAACTCTCGTGATATGGATACCAAATGTTCTGTCCTTGGGCTGGCTGTTTCATGGGATGGTTTCATTCACGGCATCTACACCAGATAAGCCGGATGGAAATTTTGAGTTTTACCTCGAGTGGATTAGTCTGAGTCTCTAACGCAGATCCCTGAATGACAGACGCAGAACTTTTCGGTCAACCCGCCAGGGACGTTTTGACATAAGCTTGGCCTTGGGCGATGGTTCCGGAACATGCATCTTGATGGAATCATGTGGTCAAGAGTTTATATACGATACGTTTCAACTTCTGGTTACCTCAATACCAAGAACCAGATGTAGCACCAGTATGAGGCCAAATCCCAATATGTGCTGTGCGACACCCATCTGTGTTTCCCTGATGTATGGAGATTCGTCAGCTAAACATCACATCATCCCATTTTATGGGCCACGGAACTCGAAACTTGATAAAGGTTCCGAGCGAACTAAAGCTTCTCTTCTGGCACTGAGCCTGGCAAATACGGGCCTTGCTTTCATCCTTCGATACATAGTAAGGTAGGTACCGACGTGTACGAGCTGTGGTACCTTGGCTAGATCATCATTGCTACCTAGGTACCTAGTACCTATTGGGTGCCATGGTATATGCAGCATCATGGCCGAGGTCAATGTCCACCCGAACTCATTCTTCTCGTAAACTGCAATCAAGAGGTTTTATATAGAAGTTAATCTGGTGAGCAAGGGTTTTTGTTAAGCATCCAACAACCTAGTGTACCCATGTCAATTGATAGGGCATTCGTCTCGGGTACTAGATCCGAGAGCAGAGCTCAAGTCAAGTAGAGATCAAAGTATCAGTCATACCGAGACTCGATGAAGTAACATTTACACTATTATGTGGGCAAAGTACCAACATTGGCTTTCGGCGGTATTTGTTACAGTTCAAAGTATCGAGTTGACATGCATCGGGGAGAACGATCCGGACCGACCGCTTCAGATGCATCGTGCATTAGCAACTTACCTTGCTTCTTCGTCTCTGGTGGAAGTGGCTCAGGTTTGGACTATATTCTGATATGATGTAGAGTTCACGTCCTTCGTAAAGAAAGTTGGTAAGAATTCTATTTCTTTATTCTCAAAATATGGAAAGAGAATCCATGCGCTTCCATGTTACCATAGCGCCCAGGCCTCGTGATCTCCCATCTTGAAGTTGGATAGAGTTTATATAGCATGGTCAACCGAGGCAGTTGTGCGCCTAGTGGTACCTGCCTAAGCTTGAGCTTACCTACCTTAGAGTACCTACCTTACTTACCTTGCTTGTTCGTACCGTCATCGAGGCTCACCTGACCTTATCTGCTCCCCTTGTGTATCAAATCTTGTCTCAACATCAACACCGTCTTCAGGACATGTTGCTAAAGTGTGCCATTTAACCCATAGCTATATCAGTACACGCCCTTATCTGTGCCGCCGTACAACCGTCTACGCCATCTTTCGGCTGTCCGCCCACATCTGCTGCCCCACCCCGCGCGACAACTCGAGGGATACGACTTGATGAGACGACCGGCAGCACTGGATCTTTGCTGTGGCCCAAAGTTCCTTTTTTGCGGATTAGATACCATTCTTCCACCATCACCATTTTGACCCAAGCCGCTGGAACCCGATTTAGACCCATAATCGATGTCTCGGACAAGAAGTTCTTGACATATCGAGTTCGCAACTCTCATTCCTCTGCTTGATAATTGTCCCGCAAGCGTCCACTCAGATCTTAAACCAACCAACGACGCCACGACACAGTGGATTGACTACCCTTACAAAGATTGCCGCCCATTTCCCACGCCCCTTTTTCATTGCGCTTCTGGACGCGGACAGGCTACTAGAAGCCATAAGTGCACAATCAAAATCACTTTATATTACTCGAGACAATAGTCGAGATCCAATACCAATTGGCCGTCGTCCATTCTCTTCTGGAAGCCAGCCTGGTCCTCGTGGCCTTTGACCGTCCCGCTTCTGAGTGGAGAAATTGACGACATTCCAACCGTCACCCCAGACTTCATCCATCAACTGCTACCTCTTCACGCGCTCTCGTCATTGCGACTCGCTTTTCCTGACCGGGTTTTGCATAACACCAGAAGGCTTAGCCCTGCGAGACTTTATCAGGTACAGGTGATAGGACAGCCGGGGTTATAACTATATTTCTAGGCTTTAACAAAATGCCCCGTCCAAGTTTCTCTCACAACCCTCTACTGAGGGTGTCACGGCCTGTGTCAGCTTGCTCTCGGTGTATGTGCCAACCCCGTCTTCTTGGAAAGGGTTTCGAAATGCTAATTTGTTCCACCTTCAAGGCCGTGCTGCCAAAGTCAAGGTGAGTGGACAATCAATCTTGCATGTTTTGGAGCAGAGGCTAACACCGGTTTAGTGTGATGGTAAGTTACCAGCATGTACAGCCTGCGAAAAGGCTGGCCGTGCAAATGAATGCTCAGCGGCCAATGACCAGTTTGCCAGAGGCAAGGAGCGAAGGTAGGTTTCGTAAAATATGGTTGAAACTACAAAGTATAGCTAACTCTTGTGTTCAGCTATGTGGCCGCCTTGGAATTGCGTATCGAAAAGCTCGAAAAGAGACTTCAATATGCCAAGTCGCGCAAGGCATCAGTTGCACTCCATGATACGGATGCATCTGCCTTTAATGTGCAGCAGATGGACCGTAGAGATTCTCTCGCACTTATCCGTGCCGCTATACATCGCAAGGCAGCTCAAAAGCGGGAGACTTCCGACGTTAACTCTCTTGTATCCGACTTTGGATTTCTGTACGTATTATTTGTGAGATTTAACCCTGTCTTTTCGCCTAACATGTTTGGTAGTTCTGTCAATGCTACGACGCGAGATTTTGAACCCACATCAACAAATATGACATTTGCAAGGCTAGTCTTGGCAGCTACCACGAATGATGCTATTCCAGAGTCACCCCAAGCCCGTCTACCTCCAAGGCAAACTGCACATGCGCTTGTTCAGCATTATATGGACAACATATACTCACTATTCCCCTGCTTTTCAGAAACTGCTCTTCTGACTGCTCTTGATGATCTATATCAAGAAGACACTCGAACAATCAAGGATTCGGACTACTGGATGGTCTACATGGTTCTCGCTATTGGTTCTACAGCCCAGAGCAAACGTAGCCAAGACACACACTATCTTACTGGTCTTGAGTACGCCTCACGAGCCATGAACCATGCTGATGGTGCCCTTACGCCGGGATACGTGACACAAATCCAGTCGCTGCTGCTCCTGACGCAGTATGCCATGCTAGACCCTGCCCATTTTGACAGCTGGCACCTGATAGGATTCACAGCACGCGCGATTGTCGACTTGGGCTTTCATCAAGACCCTCCCTTGTCTTCTGTGTCTGACAAATCTGCACTAGATATGCGACGCAAGATCTTTTATTGCGTATATGCTCTTGATCGGTAGTCCTCTTCTTTCACCCATTTTTGGTGAACACGTGCGTGCTAACACACTCTCTAGTGCCATCAGTATGGTCCACGCCCGGACATTCTCGTTTACTGATGATACCGTTAATGTTGCGTTTCCTCAGGTGTCCAGTAACGCGAGGAAAAGTTCTGTCTCGGGCGCTATTGCTGGACCTCAGCCAGCTGATCCTGCCCTGTTACTATTTCAACTTCGACGGGCGCAATCTCATTGGTACCAGGAGTTATATCAATCTGGGTCAGTCCCTCTGCAAGATCCAGTCTCATATATCTGGAACATGTGTCTTGATATGCGGGAATGGCAAGAGTCTTTGCCGAACAATCTTGCTTCCGAAGTACGGCAATTGTTCGAACAAGAGCTGAGGTACAGTTATGTTTATTGCATTGCGCCTTCGGCCAGGGCACCTAACATCACCGACTATAACCGCATTTTGATATTTGAACATTCGATGGCATACCTCGACACTGTCCATGAGATCGCTCACGGTGCGCAGAATTCGGGATTCTACACGTACCATGACGTTTTGAGGGCCTATTTTATGGTGAATCAGTTCCTCGCGGTTCTACGGGATGCGGAAGATATGCTCCTTTCAGGAGTACCGGTGCCGATTCCGATTTCGCGCCCTGGTGCTGCCCCTGCCCCTCCCCTCCCAAGACGATTACAACCCCAAGGGATGAACGGAGAAGACAACCTCGATCGAAGCCTACGATGCTTGGGCAAGGTCTCACAAACTTTAGATACTTACGGAGAACGCTGGGCAGATGCTTCGACTTGGAGAGAAAGCTTCGGTAGGCTATCCCAGGAAATGGTGGACCGACTCCAGAGGCGAAAGCAAATGCGCGATGCTGCTAGAGAACAGTATCAATCACAATTTCAGAGCAGAGGTATACCACCCCAAACTCAGGCTGGTTATCAGATGCAAAGCTCACAGCAACCCAAGGAGATGCCATGGGCGGGAGTTGATGTTGCACAGATGATGCGTGGTGGTCTGCCCCCTCAATGAGTCTCTGGGAGATGAAATCTGGGAAGGTTGTGAAAGAAGAAGCTCGCAAGAGCCAGCCTATAGATTCGAGTTTCGCTTCATCCGTCACGCCTGACTTGCGGTATACCGTTGGGTCGAGATTCTCTGGGCAGAGTCTGTACTTGGCTTTTGATATCTTTGTATGGCGTAGTGTTTCGGCATGCGTACTAGACATCGTGATGTGGCTGTGCGCTGAGTCTCACAGCCTCTGGTATCCATATGTTGGTGTGGAACTGAGTTGAGGCCAATGTCGAAATCAAAGACGACACATGGACGTGGCCGATGGGGATCATCTTGGAAATTTTTCGATGCCTCGTACACTACTGGCGATGTTTGTTAGCATCGCGGGCCAGCCTGGTGTGTCAATTGGTACAAAATAGGGGTTGGTGCTGAACAAGGAGTCGTGGGCAATGTCGGTGAAGTGAAGCCAAATCGATATATACTCCTAATCCTTATCTGGGTCTGTCAATTCTGTAGTCCTGGCAGGATAGCTCAGCTCTATAAAGCATGCACATCGTGTCAGTTCTTGAAACATCCGGGTGTTGAGCGTGCTGCATTCAGCTAGCGAAGGATGAGACGGCGAGTTGCGGTACAATGCTTGAACATACCTCGACGGATCTTCCATTATTGGAACGGGATGTGATGCCAAGGTAGCCGAAATTTATTTTCTGTGCCGTTAATATGCGGCTCGGAATAAAACTATGGCGTAGCTCTGCGCCGGAGCTCCTTGAAGGGCAATATTTGAGACTGAAGGATTGGAGCCTAGATCCAAGTCTCGGATGGCAGCCTATGGTAGAGGCAAGGATGCAATATCATGAGCATCTGTGCATACGCATTTGACCGAAGGTAATATTGCACTCATTGATGCATGTGTAGACTGGGCGTATGCCGTCAGTCTTGAGAGTTTGTTTGGGGGTGACAATTCCGCCATTAAGCGTTGGAATGGTGAAGGTAAGAAAGTCCGGCCCTGATACGGCCCCATTAAACATACTTGCAGTATCTATCTCTAATGCAAATCGGTGCAGGACCGAAGATAGGGAGACACGGTTTTATCAGCAGAGCCAATGGACGGAGCCGGCAGGGGGACCATGCAATCCCCTGCACGCCCAGGCTGAGATGTGAGGATGGGGTGACGGGAACAGGAAACTAGAACTAGTGGTGAAGTGCCCCTTCTTGGCCTAGAGACGAGCCGTTGTAAGTGGCGCTCGACACCCTGAAGTGATCGACCTTGGCATTCGGATGCATGGCGTGGTGTGTTGTTGTCGTCTAAGCAGACTGGTCGAGATGGAATAGGTAATGACAGCCTGCGAGAGGGTGTAGGATCGGGCCCGGAGCAGGAGGGTCGGGGACTGAATAGAGAGCTTTGGTTGGAGGTGTAGCTGTGTGGTTCAAGTTTTGGGGTAGGTGAGATGTTCAGTGAGTTGATCAACTCATGTTGAGCCTTGACCAAGTATATGAGGTGGCTGTTAATTTGGAGGATCCTTGTGTTTGGAGTTGGAGCAAGTCCGCCGTACAGCACTGTACCAGCAAGGTATGCAATGCAATCTTGACTCAATTGTCAGAGCATTAAGTGGACTCAGTGCTATCAGATTGAGTCATTGTTTCTGTAATGACAACACGACGAAAATACCAATCACCAAGAGTGCACGTAACTCCTCATTGCCTTGCCGCTTATCTTTGCTTGCTTTCTCCCCGAGATTCATCTCCACATCTCACTAAGGCAAACCCGATGCGGGGAAGAGGATCCAACGACAAGCGGTCTACTCCGCACGGGGCGAAGTGAATAAGAATTGGGTCGGATCGTGGAGGTGGAGAAGACAAGGCTTGGAGCGGGCCTAGCACGGACAGAGTCGACTTTTGACTATGTAGACGGAGAAATAGATTCCTTGAAAATTCCACCAATCGTAAGTTTTGATACCCTGCTCTCAGACGCATTACCCTGCGATCCGGCCACGCGATACGGCGATGATCAGCCGCAAAGTGGACTTCCCCCATTCTCCACACCCCCAAGGAGAAGAAAAAGCCAAAAGCCAATTCGAGAGAAAGAGAGACTCAGAGTCTAAGAGGCTAAAATAAACCCCGACAGAAGTCTGTGAGCAGTACGAATAAAAATTGCTCCAACAGGAGTCGAGCATGCCACCCAAAACCGACAGAGGCGCCGAGCGGGTGGAGGCGTTAGCAGGGGTTGACGACATGGGCAGACGGAACTCGGCACGGCACGGTACCATCACGAGTCTAGTGAAGGATGCTTTTTAATACATTAGATAGAATTCTTGGGACGTTGCGAGGCCGTTTTTTGACTCCAGATTAAATGAAAATCGTGGGGGAATGAGATGAGAGGGAGATAACTTTGGGGGTTTCGATCTTGGTCTAGCACAGTAGCTTGATAGTTTGCGGGGGGGCTTGCTTGATGAGCAGTTGACGATGAATCCGGCTCAGAAACAACAAGGAACAAGGAGTGGAAACTACCTAGGTATCTTACATCAACGGTTAAGCGAATACTATCAACGCTAGTCACGATAAGAAGAGACGAAGAAAACAAAACAAAACAAAACAAAAAATCAAGTGCGATATGTACCTGGAATTTCTATAAAAGATATGCCTTATCGTCAAGTACCAAGGGTCGAGATACGGGCGTAAGAGTGGATACTTCCTACCTAGTTCGTTTAACCGGCAGGAACTTTGTCGGAGGCAAGGAAGGCGAAGGAGAGAAGGGAAAAAAGTCTCCTGCTAGGTCGGTTAGGCTAGACCTGTATTGTGTGGATAGCCACTTAAGGTACCTAGGCGGGTTCACAAGAA